>JAADVL010000620.1:0-19503 GCA_023334995.1 Pythium sukuiense | reverse complement strand
GCCACTGCCCGTGGCGAAGTACGGCGACGCAGGCGACGCCGCCACGCTGATGACCGAGTTGCGGTAGCCCGTGAGTGTGAGCAGCGAGCGAGAGCTTCGAGGGTCCCAGAACACCACAGAGCGGTCCTTGGATCCCGACATGAGCAGTCTTCCGTCAGGAGAGTAGGCGACGGACAACACGAAGTCCTTGTGGCCCTGGAAGACTGTGCGAGGACGCGACGACGTACGGCCCTGGGCGTTCACGTCCCAGAGCATGACGTTGTGGTCTTGAGCACCAGAAATCAATTGCCTGCCGTCTGGGGAGAAGGCGATCGAGTACACCGAGTCGCTGTGGCCCTCAAATCGGTCAAGAAGCTGCGACGATTCCGTGTCCCAAACGCGTACAACGCTGTCAAGGGATCCAGCCGCGAGGTAGCGTCCGTCAAGTGACAGCGCTACGGATGTCACGCCGTCCGACAAACCACCGCTCTCACTGCCGAAGATCTTCTTGCATTGGCCGGTGCGGGCGTCCCACAAACGTGCGGTGCAGTCCCCCGAGCCCGACACGATCATGTTCCCAACACAGTCAAGTCCGTAGACAGCTGCCTCGTGGCCTGTCATGGCTGGACCTTCCTCGTTCGTGGCGATATCCCACACGCGGATGGTATTGCGAGGCATACCAGCGACGATCTTCGTGCAGCCAGGTGAGAATGCCACGGCACGCACGTACGCGGCATCGTCTTTGATCGATGCGGAGCTATCGCCCGTGCAAACCGAGCTCGACGCCATGAACTTGCTCTCGCCTGACTTGACGTCGAAAACACGAGCGGTCTTGTGGCAGCCCGTGGCCATCATGGTGCCGTCAGGCGAGAGGCGCACGCAGCACACGACGCTCTGGTGGTCCATGGTCTGGTGCAGCTCGGCCACTGGACGCTCCGAGTCGGGGTACGCCGACGGGTTCTCGTTGTACACGCAGTTCCAGTTGAGCTTGCTGCCCTTGGAGCTTGAAGCCTTCGACGAAGAGCCATTGCTTGAACCTGACGACAGACTCGGCTCGCTTAGCGACGAGCTGTTGGTGGACGTCGGCGTGGCGTCAGCCTGAGAGCTATGCGCAGCTGACTGCTGGACGACAGGCGGTTTCAGAGATGGCGGGTCGACTGGAATGAGAGGCTGGCCGAGCTGCTGAAGCGAACGCGACGCTGAGGCGACCAACATCAGGGAGTCGCCCTCCTTGCCCATGCCTGGGCCCTTGGTGGACATGCGTAGGCGCTTGGCCGCCGGTTTGACGCCTGCTCCTCGTTGTTCTTTAAGCTGGCGACGCATGCGCATGATGTCCTCCTCGTACTGCTGGCAGGTGAGGCGGTGGTTGGCCTCCAGCGTCTTGAGCGTCTGCTGGATCTGGTCCATCTCCACGACCTGCGCCTGGAGCTTGCGCTCGACCTCGATCTGCTCCATCTTGGTCATGTTCAGCTGCTGCACAGCGCTATTGTACTCGTTCTTGACCTGGTCCAGCATCTCGCCGATACCGCTGGGTTTCTTCACCGGTGGCGCGCCACGTGGAACGCGAGTGATCATCTTGCCTGCGTGGCAGTCGCGAGCGGCGGTGGCCTGCATCCTCCGAATTCTGGAGTGTGGAGACTGAAGTGACGACTTGAGAGCAAAAGGAAAAGTGGCAGTCACTTGTGAGGTGTCGGGGGCGTGCTGGAATTTCGCTAGTGCGCACTGCTGGAGACGACGTGGACTCGCCGTGTTCACTGAATCCCATCCAGAACCATCCACAACCGATCGTCCCAACTGCAATGCAACTGACTGACTGCCATCCAGCGCCATCAGCAATCGCTCGTCTCACCCAACTGAATGCCATCCAGAATCACCATGATGGTGACCGTCGACCCTCCGTCGATGGAAGCTCCTGCGTGGCCGCATTCTGTTGGATGACAGAGCTCGCTGACCTCCCACCAACGCAGATCACTTTAGATGCTTCTCACCGACGGAGACGCTTCCAGCGTGGCAGCCATCTGATCGGGAAGCCGGAATCGTGTGCCAAAGGATGCGAAAGGCGTTCGTTCAGTTTCCACGCTGCTACACAGCACCTATTCCATCCCTACTACGGTTCACGGACCTGGTTCTTGGGCACAATCTTGACTGCAATGGCGTCGTTCACATTTTCTTCCTTGACGGCTGTGAATCTCGGCTCCAATAACTGGGCGGCGGCATCACTATCGTCCGTAGGAAGAGTAGTCAAACTTGAACGTGAAGTCGCCGCCTGATATTGCACGTAGGAAACAGCCAGGCACTTTGTTAGCCACAGCTCACGGTAAGAACACATCAAATAGTGAGAGACAAACGCGCGACGCACCGTAGTGGACGACGGTGAAGTGCAGCACGTACGGCACCCACGACACCATCTTGCCCATGATCGACCATTCGTGGCGGGCCAAAACAAACGCCAGGTGCATCACGCCCGATAGGTTGTACCGGCGCTTCATCACGACGTGCATCATCGCCAACGACAGCAATTGAAGTAACGAGTACAGCATGAGAGAGCTGGCGGCAGAAAGCAGCACGCGGACAGGCTGGTCGTGGAAGCGCTGCACCTTGCTGTTGTACTGTGCGCACGGCAGCTGACCGGCAACGAGCAAGAACAAGGTGTTGACGATCGGCACCACGACTTCGAAGTACTCGGAGAGCAGGATTTCCTCCGACACGTGGAGGATGCGCAGAGCGTGATCCAAAGCCAGCTTACCCTGCCGTTCAGCAACCTTGTCATGGACGGGCGTTGACGCCTGGCCCACAAATCGCAGCGCTTGTGGCAGCACGTCTCGTAGGCCGAGCCGTGAATCACCGACGAGAGGAGTCGCTGACGCGTGTCCGTCCATGAACAGCTTCACAACGACGATACCTTGGACTAGACCCAGCTCGATGATGATCGCCATTGTGACCGTCGACTGCGCGGCTTGCATGACCATCGACTGGTACATTGACCCACTGATCTCCACGCCACACACAGCGACCTCCACAGCTGAGTCGTGGAGTCCTCGTGTCAGTGTCTTGAGCTTGCGTTTCATCAAGAACTTGAGCAGCGGAAATGCCAGCGTGATGGCGAGGCGAGCATTCGCGCTGGCGTTGTCGAAGAACATCGACACGCAGGGATACACCACGAGCTGCGACATCTGCAGGCTGAGGCAAGGGCCGTAGACTCGAATCGACTGGCGAAACACTGGGTTTGTCCACAACCGGCTTCGCAAGACGACCACACTACGTGCAGCGAGACACACGATGTGCGAGCCAACGCCCAATACCAAGGCGAAAGGCATTGGGAACCGCCAACAGGACCACGCCGCCGCGATGATCACGGTGGTGCTCGTGGCTGTAAGCACTCAAATGACCATGATCTCAAATAGCGAAATGACAGACGAAGGAATCGACATGGCTTTCACGAAAGCCACCGTGGTTCCCGTCATGCTCGCAACACCAAGCAACAAGCAATGCCAGAACACCGCCAGATTCGGACCTCGCGAGGGTGGCTGCAGTGGCAGCAGAGCCAGAAACACAGCGACAAGTAGACCGGAATTGGCACGCGTACCAAAATCCACAGCACGCGCAGGGACGATGTGGTCTGGCAGAACGCATCCATCTTCCTGGAGCATGCACATAGAGTAGCTTCCGCTCGACAACACGATCGCTTGGAGCCGAGAAGCAGCCGACACCACATGCGCGGAGCTCACGGCGACGGATTTCTGAGTAAATGATGGAGCGACCTGGTGTGGTCTTGCAGATGTCTCAAGTGTTGATGTACCCGGCAATATCGATTCTCTTCGACAATGTCCCGCCTATTTGGCAGATCGTGCTAGCCGTCGCGTTCACGGTGCTGAAAGGCGGCCTGAAGAAACTCTTGAAAAGGATGTCTGTTGGCTGAAAGATTACAGCGGCGAAGTCGGGGTATGCGGCATCGAGATCACAGCTTCGTTGTACCAATCGATGATCATGCAGACGTCCCCATCGCCGCTGGCCATGGCGGTTATAATCTGCCTCGATCTTCTCCATGGTGGGTTCGTGATCAAGGTCTTCATGGATAAATACGCGCAGGCGTTACCCGCTGGACCTTCAGACCTCGTTTCATCAACACGCGTCGGCGACACACAATCCATGCCACTTCGCCGCGACTTGATCCCTTTCGCGCGGTGGATTCTTCACCAATCGAAGATCAGCTCCATCGACTCGAGGCTGGTTGTCCAAACAAAATCACCTCACTCAATTGTGCCACTCACAACGAATCGAGTGGGTTTTGGTGGTCAGGATGTTGAATCTCTTGTGTGCCAGGATGTCCACACTCTCGAAATCGCGCTGGAAATTCTTGCTGTTGCCGAGGAGATCCTCCTCGCCGAATACTTTGAAGTAGTGATCCCCATCGTCAACATGATCTTTCTCTGCGTCGAAACTCAATTGCCATCCGCACGATTCAACCCTCGCCTCGCACGCTTCCAAGATGATCCGAAGCTGCTCGTGGACGGACTCCAGTCGATTGCACTGTACACGCTGCTGCAGGGTCTCACGCTCGTCGCGATGCACTGGGTGCTTCAACGCCGTTACGGTTTGTACTCGCTCTCTAACTTGGCGTTCTTCTTGGAGCGCCATAAGCTGTCGATTGCCGGTAAAATGCTGTCGTGGCTGCCCGTGATTCTCCATTTCATGGTCGTCCAATACGGTGCGGATACCGTACACATCTTCACTCCACACTCTCCATGACTTGGGTATGACACCATGCTTCTGTGTGTCTTCTGCAGGCACCGACTTCTCGTTCAAGTTCGACTACGATCGAAAGGACCCTACCGTGTGATGCTCGCCGCTTTTACACCATGGCGCTCACGTCTTGCACTGCGGCGTCCAGTCGCGCGCCACTCGTCTCGATGTTCTTCCGACACGTAGGACACGTCGCGTTGCGACCCAGCCACTCGTCCACGCACTCTTGATGGAACTCGTGCTTGCACGGCAGCACGCGTAGCTTGTCTCCACCATCGTAGTCGATCAGACAGATACAACACACCACAGCACCGACTTCCATTCCCTTCTCATACTGAACGATCGTCGTGTTGGCTTCGATGACTGCTTTCGTTGCACCACGCGAGCTTCCAGTGTAAGAGACGCCGCCACCAGCGAATCCCAGGCCGTCGCGTGCAGGGTCGGAGAGAAACCGAAGCACACACGGACGACACAGCAGCAGGAACGGCAACCCGATGAGCACGAGCGTACAGGGCCACAGCACGCGCGCGTAGGCCATCGCCAACAACGCCAGGCCGACGTTGTGGATGCCCGTCGTGTCGGCGTGGGAGTTCGTGTTGGTCTTGTCGGCCCCACAGGCCTTGTTGTCGGCGTCGATCACCAGCAGCAGCGCGTTGCCCACCATGAACCAGACGAGCCCGAAGATGTACAGCGCCGCGTGGGTCTTGGTGGCGATGGAGATGCCGCGTTCACGCCGCGCCGAGGAGATGAGCAGCGGCGGCCGCTCGCTCCAGTACACGAGCCAGAACCAGAGCCAGTAGTTGGCCAGGCTGAGCACGAGGAACATGGCCTGGATGAGCACCCACGACAGCTCGCGGTTGCAGCGGCCGTCGTTGAAGTCCACGCTCCATAGACGAGGTGTGATCCACGCCACTGCGACCACCTGAGGCACGTGGGAGATCGTCACGAGCGCGAGGCGTGCTTGGTCGAAGAATGGGTCACTTGGGCCGAGTTCGCCGAGCTGTGGCGTCGCTATTTGAGGAGGATCTGCCGGTGCTCGCGCGAGAAGAGGAGGGGGCGTACGAGCCGTATTCACAGAGGTTACGCTGGGAGGCGCTTGGACGGCGGGGGCATCTACAGAGACGGGAGACGGAGGCGTGTCGACGGCCATATTTACAATGGTGTTGCGCAGGTTTTCCAGTGAAGTGCAACCAACAAGGGAGGGGGTAAAAAAGTTGGCGAAGTGAATCAAGCGATGTGATTGGCTGGTAAATTACCAACCGAATGCTTGGGTTCCTAACGCCAACATTCCACATTGCATTTGTTAGAAACTGATTCCAGAGTGATGGTATGTCGCCCGCACCATTGGCTTCCATCACATCATCGCGGACACCCAAGATGCTGGGCCGGAATGCGACGTCGCTGCGCAGGACGCTGCGCGCCAACCCTCGGTTGAATGCAATCCAGAGTGCATCCATCTATGCGACTCGTCACTGGGATGCGCCCACTGGAAACCCAGCTGATGGCTCGTCGAAACGCGTGAGCGCGGCCGAGAAGCGTGCGCGCGCGGTCGAGTTCGGACTACTGGTGCCTGGATTGACGACTTTCCACCGCGCAACAGGCCACTTCTTGGTGCCATTCCACTTCCCCATCCCACACAAGAGCGAGGTCGAAGCGGTCGAGGGCAGTCTCAGCATCATGGAGCGAGTGGTCGGCGACACGGACCTGGATTGGCCGGACGCGCTGCGAGGACTCAACCTCGGACGTGTGCTACACAAGTTCATGATGAACAAGAAGTACCATGATCGATACCCAATGGTCGTGACAGAGCTGCGCGATATCGGCTTCCCGGTGGACGTCGACTGGAAGGAATATCTGTGGCGAAAACTGACGTTCACGTCGTTGAAGTCGTTCCACAACCTGGAGGGCCACTCGATGGTGCCGACGGACTTTGTCGTACCGCATGGAGACGAGCAGTGGCCACGCCACACGTGGGGCTTTCGTCTTGGCTCACGCGTGCATCGACTGCGACAGACAAGCGACGTGCTTGAGCCTCATGAGATTGAAGACCTTCGACACCTCGATTTTTCGTTCGACGTCGCCCAAACGACGTGGACCGATAAGATCCTGCCTTCGCTCGAAACCTTCGCACAGGTGAACGGCCACTGCAACGTGAAGACAAGTTTCATCGTCCCATCGGAAGAGCCATGGCCAGAGAAGGCATGGGCGTTGCCGCTCGGGTCAATTGTGAGCTCGATCAGAAGCAAAGATGCATATGCCAAGCAAGTCAAACGCGATGCTGAGCGCCTCAACGAGATCCAGTTCGTGTGGAACCACCGAGAAGCCGCGTGGAATGACGTCGTGCTGCCGTCTTTAGAAGCCTTCTACCAAGAGTTCGGCCACTCGCGCGTCAACCGAGACTTCGTCGTGCCTTCGACATTTTCATGGCCAAAGAAAGCGTGGGGTTTCGCACTAGGAGTTGCCGTCAACCACATGCGCAACTCTGGCTCGTACGCCCAGGAGCTGACACGAGATGTGGATCGTATCAACGCCATCAACTTCGTGTGGGGTTTGCGTGAGTTCAAGTGGCGCGAGTGTATTCTCCCGTCACTCGAAGTCTTCGCAGACCAGTACAACCATTGCCGTGTGCCGCGCGACTTCGTCGTCCCAGCACAGGCGCCATGGCCAGAGGAGGCCTGGAAGATGAAGCTAGGCATCCACGTGCACGACATCCGCTACACTGGATCGTATTCCAACTTCCTGCTGGAGGACGTCGAGCACCTGCGCGCCATCGGCTTCTGGGAGACGCTGCCGTCACCTCCAACCAAGCCGGAGGACTACTGGTGATGCGCTGCTGTCATCAACTTCACACAGAATAGAACACCGACACGTATCTCATCCACGGCTAAGCCATTCGTCGTCCCTCTCTCTGATTGCCACGTGGCGCCAGCAAGGCGCCTGTGCTCATGTAGACACCATGCATTCCGCTGCTTCACCGTCACATGCGATGGCTTGAGGTGGGTTCACAGGCAAATGCGAGTGATGGTCATGTACACTCATTCCGCATCTATGTCATCGCTTCAGGAGATCCCTGTAATAGTCAGTATGCGTTTAGAAGGGGTCGAAGTCCACTTCCTGTCCCGCTGGCTCTCGTTTCTTCGTGTCAAAATCCAAATCACCACCAACACGAAGAATCCCAACAACAACAAGACCGAGAACGCACGGATATGGCGACGATGTGGGCCTCGATGACTTATGTGCTGCTTCCGCCAGCCGTCGTACTGTGAGTGTGATTCTGAAGTGCCGCTCGCGGGTCTTTTATGATGGCGCTAACTCAAGTTGCTTCGTGTAGGCTGCTGCTCCTGACGATTCCGTTCCCGGGCGCCTTCCTTAACCGCGGCATCGTCAAATTCGGCGACCTGATGTTCAGCATCAAGATCGGAACGCTGAGTGTCTTCTCTCTCATCACTGCTATCTCGTTCCTCGCACTACTGGGTATGTGGGCTCATACGTGGCCTTGCTGGATAAATGTGGTTCTGATGATCGTTTATGTGGTGAATACAGCCCAGACGTATGATCTCCAGAAGCGATACACCATGAAGGACGTGCATGTGGAGGGCCACCACTACTCGGCGGACCTGCAGGTGCGTACTCGTCTTTGAGGCTCGTTGGCACGCTTTACTGATGACGGACGCGAATGCTGAGCAGAAGAAGGCCACGCGTTGGCGCTCTGAGCGCAACTGGTGGATCAGTGCGCTGACCTTCACCATCTACTGGTTCGTGGCTATCTCTCTCTCCCAAAAGTCTATCCAAGCTGCGGCTAATGTGATTGGTTTCGATTGTGCGATTACAGGATGCTGCTGCGATTCCACGCCGTCAAGAAGCAGCTTCTCCGCGCTCAGCGCCGCGACGACTAGGCCTAGTCAACGCAGCTCTCTAGCTTCCAATCAATGCGCACAGTTCTTGAATGCACGCTTCAATCTGATGAATCTTGCGTGAGCCGTTCGATTGGAGAGCGGTAGCCGTTTTGTTGGCGTAATTTTGCAATTGATTAGCGTTTCTTTCGAGTTTACTTCAAGTTTGTTGGCGCCAACACAACCAGCTTCGAAATTCCAACGATTCCCCAGTCGCCCTTTCCGCGGGTGAAGAGGAAACAAAGCAGCGGCAGCATGGACATGGAGAGCTTCTTCGGCGGGAACGCCGGTGCCGGCGAGCTGAAGGCGCTCCGCACGCTGCTGGACGCTCACGACGTGGTCGGCGTCGACTTCTTCTACGAAGACAGCGCGAGCGTGACGCTCGTGTGGCCCACGACGACCGAAAGCACGACCGCGCCGTGGATTGTCAGTGAGAAAGTGATCGGCGTGGCCCAGTTCAAGGCGATTCTGCGCACGCTGTTCATCGAAAGCAAGGCCGTGAAAGTGCTCCATCACGTGGGCGATCTCGCGCACTGGATGGCGACGCACGGGCTCGCGAAAGCAGCCGCTGGAGTCCGCAACACCGTCGACTTGCAGCTTTTCTACGAGCACGTCATTAACCCACGTGAGCGTTTCGCCTCTCTGACGAAGATACTAGACGAGAACTACGACAAGGACCTCGGTGGAGACAAGCCCAAGATACCAGAGACCCCGCAAGAGCTGTATCGAGGAATGCTCAGCAGCCACTTTCTCCCGAACGATGGTGGGACGCCGACCACAGGCAGTGCGAATTGCTCGTCCACTGTAAACGCCGCAGCGCTTGCCCACACGCTCCTTCAGCCTTCCGTGCAGCGTGCCCACGTCTGTCTCGTCAGCTTCGATCGAGTTGTGAACAAGCGCTGCATCAAAGTCGACAATCAAGGCCATAAAATCACGATGGCAGAGCTGCAGACCCTCACGTCACGCCGCTTGCTCTCCTTGTTGGCGTCTCCTCGTGATTTCGCGAGGGTCTGGTTCGACGCCGCGACAGGATACCAAGCGCGCAGTGTTGAATGCCTCGGTGACGATGCACAGCTCGCGGATTCGGCCCCGTTGGCAAAGTTTGTGTGTGATATCGGACCTCTCTTGGCACTTCTGCCTGCGCGGTTGTATGACGCTGTCATGGCCGTCGACAAGTTTGAAGAGTGCATCACAGCGATCTGCCTGGACGTTGGCCGCAAGCCCACGGTATACGTCGACAGTGACGATGGCCCACGGCGCGTGGATCTCTTCAAGAAGACTAGAAACTCATGCGCATCTGCTGCGTCCAAGGCTCTCCTGGCAGCGTTCTCACGCTCCAAACACACCCAAAGCGACAACCTCACACTGGAAGAGTTCCAAGGAATCATCGCGATGATCGGCGGCGAAGGCAAGATCGACAGCAGTAATCGAGCGAGTGTCGACAGCCAGTTGCATCGCATCTCCGTTATTCGAAGCAAATCGGCGCGGATCGTCGGGCTCACCATGCGCGTTGGTCGCCACCTGCAGTTCGCGTGCCACACGCTGCTCGATGTCTTGCTGGGCACTGAACACCTCAACAAGTCTGTGCTTTTCATCGGCAAGACTGGAACCGGCAAGACTGTTCTCCTTCGTGATATTGCGCGTTGTCTCTCTGAAGCCGACTCAGCTGCGAGCGTGTGTGTCGTGGACTCGACGAACGAAATCGGCGGCGACGGCTCGCTTCCCCACGTCGCCAGCATCGGACTGGCGAGACGCATGATGGTGCAGAGCCTCGGTCAGCAAGCGCAAGTCATCCTCGAGTGCGTTCAGAATCACGCTGTGGATACGCTGTTGATTGATGAGATCGGAATGCAAGGTGACATCTATCCCGTCGCGTACGCCAAGCGCCACTGCCGCCGTGTGATCGCCGGAATCAGCTTTAGCGATCTTAAGTCACTCGTCGAAGACCGTGACTTCAGCGTCCTCGTCGGCGGAGTTGAGACTGGTAAGCCTGCGTTTTCTCTCTTTGACGACTCTGTTGCCCTGAAACAACGCAAGACGAAGCCGCTCTTCGAAGTTGTCGTGGAGCTAGATGAGAAGCGCCGCGGTCTCTGCCGCATCGTGTGGGATGTCGCTCAAGCTGTCGACGGCGTGCTACTTGGCCAGCCTCTCCAGTGCGTGACACGCCTCCAGCAGACTGACATCCGTGGCGTTCTTGTGCAGCGTCCACCATCGTCGCAGTCGCCTCTGCTGACCTCATTGCCCTCCGCGCCATTCGAGTTGAAGTGACGCTTCGTGATCCGCTCGTACTTTATCGAATATACGAGAAGTATTACTTCTCTTAAGTACGATATATCCCCTACTTGGTGAGCTCTCACCACAGCAGATTCCCTCGTCGACGGACGCGAGCTCCAAGCGACGGCGCTGCCACAAGCAACGATGGGCAAGTTTCTCGAAGGCGCGATGAAGCCGGGCAGCCGCGAATTCGTGATCGTGCTCAACTGCGTGCTGGGTCTGCTCTTCTCCGTCATGCTCACGGTCGTGTACACGGAGCTCGAGAACTCCCTGCACATGTTCGTGATGCTGTTCATCATCGTCGGACTCACCGTCTCCATCAACTGGTTCATCGTTGAAGCCAACAACCTGAAAGCTATGCAGCACGCGGAAGGGAGTTCGGCGCAGGGCACAGACAAATCCAAGCAGCAAGCATCGCGCGCGAAGACAGATTGAGAAGACTAACAGCCCGTTTTGGAAAGATACCGCAGCAATACATGGAGATACCAACACGCGTTTCATGAATATGGATCACTATTGTGTATATGCATGGACTCTACACGTCATCTTCAGTGGCCAGGCCACACATTCGCTTGCAGCACGACAAGAAGATCTTGCGACCGTACGGAATGTAGGATAGCGTGTACCAAACGAGTGCTGTGAACTGGCACAGCACGGAGATCATCACGAGTCCGATACGGTGCGGGATGTGTGGTGAGAAGCACAGCACAATCGTGACGACGATGAACGACAGGAACGTGATCGCAGACCCACGGCGCTTGACGCGGAACATCGTCTCGATCTGCTTGCACGGGCCGACGAAGAACATCGAGGAGCCGAGCGAGAGCAGGTTGCCGATGGTGTAGGCCATTGCGAAGGGTCCTGGATTGCCATGGACGAGCTTTGCGAGCCGGAAAGTCGACCCGAACGACAGCAGGAAGCCCAAGAGGAAGCACGTGAGGCACCCGATGACGCGCTCCTGGTACGTGAGGCTCGGGCATATCGAGTTGAAGTCCTCCTTAAAGGTCGGCTCACGATTGCCCGACTCCGGGTCGAGCAGCTTCTGCTTCTGCTGGCGCAGCTTGTCCATCATCTTGGCCGTTGTCGTCACGTAGTTATCGGCGAGTAGCTCTTCGTTCAATACCCAGCCGACGCTTTGAGCTGAGGATTCTTTCGACCGAAATGCCAGTCGGTGGCGTGAATCCACTTCGTGACAGTTCCAACTTGTGTCATTAGTCATCCTAATCGGTGGCATGCGTTCATTCCGTAATTTACCGGACCCACCCAACCCAACCCGTAAATAACGGATGCGTACTTACCACTAGGTTCGCACCTGCGCCGCCATCTTGTTTGTTGCCCATTCGTGGTGGGGGCAAAGGAAACCTAACGCCAACACGACCTCGACCTCGGCAAGATGGTGCTCCATGGAGGCGCGTGGGCGGCCGCTGCGGCGCTGCAGGAGGCGCCCTTCGCGTGCTTCGAGGAAGAAGGCATCGACGCGTCCACAACAGCGTTTGGAGCGTTCAACGCGCAGAGAAACGGCCACAGTAGCGCGCGAGATCTGCCCACTCACGTGGTATCGGCCCCCGGTGGGGCGAAAGCACTGCCTGCACGCAGCGTTGCGCGACGTGAGTGGCCTCTTGGGGTGATGTGATGATGCGACATGGACTGACGGTTGTTTTGGTGTGTTTGTGTGCAGTGCGCGCGCTGGAATGCACCGGCTCGGGCACGTTTTACTTCCGCAACGAGGCGCTCCAGCACCGTTTTCTATGGTACAACTCACCACCGTGAATGGTCTTTCCTGTGCGATTCTGACGAGCTGCTGTGGTCGATATGTAGCTGGCGTATTACGAAGAACGTCGTGGTGCTGCGCGAGTGGAGTCTCCACGCGTCGCTGCCCAGCAACGGGCTTCGTCTGCAGCTCCCGGCGGCCGTCGTGGCCTCGGGCGTCGCTGCGTGGGAGCCGTGGGACTCGAACGCCGTGGTCATCAGTGTGCTGACTCATGCAGGCTCGATCCACCGCTTCACGTTCCCCATTCGAACTGACAAGGCCACCGGCAAGACCACGAGCATCTTCCAGTCGCCGCAGGACGCTGCGTCGGTATTTCCAGGCGCGTCTGCGGCGTTTTTCCACACGTCGACGCGCGTCGTGACGTCGCTGAACGCGGAAGAGGCCATCACGACGGCGCTGTGGGTGAACGAGTTGAATTTGATCGTCGCGACGGACGCCGGACGCATGCTGGGCGTCAACTTCGGCCTTCCGACGAGTGCGCTGTCGCTCTTGAACGACCAGGCGCCGCAGGAGTTCATCTTCAGCGACGAGTCGATGGTGCAGTGGCTCTGGAACGGACTCGTGAAGAAGACCAAGCGCCCCGGCAGTGCGAACGGCAGCGGTGAAGACCTGTTGGCCAACGCGATCGTGGCCATGACGTCTTTCCCGCTGGTGGACAACGAGTCGGACGACGACCAAGAAGACGGAAACGAAGGAATCGATGTGTGTATCCTCACGCTCTCGGCCGACTTCACGCTGCGTGCGTGGTCCTTTAGCAACCAGACTTGCCTCGGCAAGCAGTCGATCAGCTCGCTCGTGCGCACGACGGACCCGGACAATGAGGATCTCGACGATATCGACAACGAGGACGGATCGGCTGCGTACGCGACGCAGGCCAAGATTGTCGCGATTCCGTCGTCGACCAGCGGTGCGTGTCGGCTTCTCGTCCACGTGGAATCGACAGAAGAGTATCCGCAGCAGGTCGTGCTGCTCCGCGGTGAGATCGACAACAACGTTGCGGCTGCGTCGTCCTCAAACGAACTGGCGCTCGATATTGCGCGTGTTTTCCGCGTCGGAAGTAACCATGGAGACAAGCAGCGCCTCAAGTTCGTGGACTTCGCCGTCGAGAAGGGCTATTTGTACTCGGCGTGGCGTTCATCTCGTGGCGACTTTGTGTACTCGCACGCAAACCCGATGGCGTTGACTGGTCCGCGTGTGATTCCTGCGCAGTTGGTGAGCAGCGTGGACGTCCAGATGAAGAAATACGAGCAAGAAGATGCGGTCTTCCCTTTTCAGCTCTCTGACGACGAAGCTGCCAACGCCCAGCTGATTGATGTACGTCCCACAGCCCGCTGTCCTTGTGTGTGGTGAAACGAGACTGACGATGTGCTGTTTCTCAGAACTACTACGCTGAGCGTGTCCTTCTGCCTGGTCGATTCTCGCGCCAGAGTCTGTACAAAGCAATTTCCGAGTACCATGGCGGCCTCGAAGCTCCGCTCCGAGCCTACTTCACACAAGTCGGGCCGCAGGAATCGCGTTATAAGGAGATGCTGGTTGGAGTTGTGGGTGACAAGTGGCTCCAGGCGTCATCTACAGGGATTTCGGCCCGTGCAGCCCGCATCGTCGGCCAGCAGCACCCGAGCGTCCAACGCATCAGCATCTGGAAGGCCGTGATCGAACTTTGCACGAAGCACTGGCGGAATGAAGTGGCGCCGATTGGATTCGCGACTAGCAGCAACGCGTCATCGCTCGGCTCACCCGTGCTGCTGCGCCGGAACCGCATCTCGTTGTTTTTCCCGTCCGCGGCGTCCATCACATCGACGATGCTTTCATCGTCCACGACACCGTCCGCTGCTACCGCTCGCGAGATCGTGGCTGACGTTCTTCCAGCGTACGACGCGTTCCCAAGCTCTTCGTTCCAGGCGACAGTCCAAAACGAGGTGACAGCGATTATGTCCGGTGACGACTGGAAGGTTGAGTCGCTCATTCCTCTCGCTCGCCAATCGGTGCGCTTGGCAATGCAAACGACGCCGTCGACGGGAGGAGAGGTGCTTCCAGAGGTTCTTCTCACGCGGTCGCTGCTTCGCCTCAGCCAAGCGCTTGGACCTGATGCCTCCCATCACATCCAGATTCTGCAGGACCTTGTCGGCAGTTTGTCCCCGGCCCACGTCGCTCTCGGGGAGTCGAGTGATGATCCATTTGCTGTCAACAGCGATGGCGACGAAGTAAACGATCAGGACGGCACGGGCGACGATCAAATGAACGGTGGCGACAGCTTCTCGTCGTCGGCTTCTCAGTTCTTCGCGGCGAATGAGCTTTGCTACGCCCTCAGCCAAGTCACAGCCCGTACGGTCGACTCGTTGTGTGCTCAGGCGCTTCGTGTTGTTCTGTGTCTCGCCCATCTGGTTGACGCAAAGCCAACTTTCATCGAACCCGAGACGTTGAAATCTGTCGAGCGCAAACTGCTGCCAAAGGCCATCGTCGTGTACCAGCGTTGGAGCCAAAGCCGGTGGTTGGCGAACCAGAACATCACCAGCACGACTGAGATCGACTTGTTGAGCGCGAAGACCTCGGGTACTCTGCTGCCGCCTCTCTTGCAGTTCTTCTTGGCTGAAGCAAATGACAGTCTGAACCGCGTTGAGGCGTTTCAGCGCGTGCGTAACACTGTCGACTACGCAGACGAAGACACCCACGCTCTGCTTGGAAGCTTTGCCAGTGGTATCCTCGAGCTGATTTCGCGTCCAAACGATCTCTTGGTGGCGTTCTTGCAGAAGAAGCGTGAGTACAGCATCTTGCGATCAATGCTCAGCTGCAGTTTGAACGACTTGAGTCTCCAGCACGAGTCAGTCATCCCACTGAAGACGCACATCCGGGTCAAGTACATCCGCTCCATCGGTGAGTGTCTGGCCTGGGAAGGCCACCAAGCGTCGACGAAGAAGAACGTCGACGAGCGCGCGGCCGCCGCTGCATCCAACGAGTACTTCAAGCAGGCCGTTCGCTGCTTCAACATGTGCCTTTCATCGTACGTCGCACAAATCGAGTCAAGCGAGGAAGACCGAGACCAAGCTGCACGCGCGATCGACGACTGCGAGCGATTCGTTGACACGGCAGTGCGTCTACTCAAGGAGACCGTGCCTCGTGGCTCGTACCGACTCACTCTGCGCTTCCTTTGGGTCATCGCCTCGGAGGCGCTTGAGCTTGTCGACTCGAAGGCTCTCCAGTCGTTCGTGTGGGTCAACATCTTCAAGTACTCCGTTGAAGTATTGGAGTTCCACGACGCTCATCTCGCACTCATGCGCACGGTACAGCTCTCAACTTTGAGCCGAGGGTTCGAAGCTGTGCAGCGCGACGCCGAAGACGAGAACGACGTGGACAGCGACATCTCGCGTACCGCCATCGAGTGTACCAGTTACTTCGTCAAGGAGCTGTGTCGCCACGGCCGTTTGGACTTGGTGTGTGATTTCCAGTGGGCGGCGCTCGAGTCGGAGGTGGAGCAGCAGATCCAGTGGCTCGCTGCGAATGCGAACGTAGTCAAGGACGGAGCCGTGGACCCGAATGTCGTGATGTACCACCAACTCGTGTATGCGTTCTTCGCTCGTCGTAACCAGCCAGCCAACGCCGCAGCGGCGATGCACTCTCTCTACCTGCGCCTTCGACTCGCTGACTCGGCGATCAAGTCGGCTCGCTCGCTTCGCGCGCAACGCAACGCGCTGCTTGCGGCCATGAACGTCTTGCTGGAGCTCAATGACGAGGAGAACCGTTGGGTTGTGCGCAAGCTCCACACGGAAGAGTTACTCGACAAGACCAAGCCTAAATCGAAGCCCACGGCCAAGCAAATCGCCTCCCTGCACATCGTGACGTACAAGGACATGGAGCGTGAGCTCTCCTTGCTGGACGGGAAGCTGCGATTGCTTGAAGTCGGCCTCGAGGAAAGCGTTCTTCTCTCCACGATGGACGCGAGCGACGTCGTGATGCTGCTGGTCGATGCGGCTATGCGTCTCTCTGTTTCTTCTGACGCTTCGTCGTCGGCGATCGCGACGTTGTCTGAGAAGAAACAGGAAAGCCTCGTGTCGCTGGAGTTGGCCGTCCAGATTGCCTCTAAGAGTTCGCTCCCGTATGATCACATGACCAAGTCGCTCGCCCGCTTCTGCGTGTCGAACGCGCAGTCGTTCGGCGTGGGCCACTTGGCCTGGGAGCTGCTTAAGACGTACTTGCTCTTCGTCGACAAGCTCCCACAATTCGAGATCGCCGCGCAAGAGATCCTTTCGTGGCAGAGCTTCAAGATTGTGGTACCGGAGTGGATCACGCAGCGTCTCAGTTGCCCTCGCACAGGAAACGCCGCGAAGCTCGTGCTGCTGTACATGAAACATGGCCTTCTGATCGAGGCGACGCAGGCCGCGGCCGCGATGATCCCAGTGGAGATCATCAAGGAGGGCGAGAGCGCGTTCCGCAAGCGCAGCAATTCACCAAGTGCGTCGCTTCCGTGGCTGCCATACAACCTGTTCGACGCTCTGCTCAACGCCGACGATGCCGCGCTGACCAGTACGTCCGGATCGGCCGTGAGCGGCGGCTTCGGCTTCAGCGGCGCGTCCGCTGCCACAGGAGACCCGGTCTTGCGAGCTGCTGCTCAGCAGCTCCGCTCGAGGCTCGTCGAGTATTTCAAGTACGTGCACACGCTCGACCAGGCACGCCAAGCCGCGTCGGTCGCACGCGACTCGTTCGCATCGCTCTAAGATTGGACTCAATACATAGCACACCAGGGCGTCTTGCCGCAGGGAATCACAGTCGTGCCATCCTTCATTCGCACATGCAGAGTCTCTTTATTCCAGCTCGCATGCTTATCTAATGCGCTCGGTATCATGCCACAGGAGAACTAAGGCTTCCCTCTCATGTGCTTCGCGTCAGTACTACGTACTACGTAGTAGTGTGGACATGACGGACGCAGACTGCAAGGACAGCATTACTCAGCGCTAAACTACGGACACTACACTACACTACATGCAAGTTGGTTTGGATGGGAGGGGGAAACTCATTATTCCGAATTCGAATCATATTCGCAAGTCGATCTTGCGATTGGAATCATACGAACGAGACCAATAAATGGTATATCATCGTTTCCCCATTGAATCGTAGCTATCGCCATGGCGCATTGCGCTTCTGAGGCTTCTTCCTGTGCGGTGCAATATTGCGGAATGAGGAAGCACCGATGAAGAGGATGCTCCTGTCCGGCGGGATGAAGAGCTCATTGGCGCCAAGAGGATTGGTTGGCCGACAGCTCTCACGCTATTGATTGGCTAATATTATTCTCTCGACTCTTTCATTGGCTTATATTCGAGAGAGATCCGTCACACGTCGCAGATTCTGACAATCTCCGCAATCAGCGAAACAGATGTGGGTGAGCAGCTCACTTGTCCGGAGATTGGGCATGCAGCTCCGATCCCAGCAGCGCTCCGGCGCCAAGCGCAGTGCCGCCACCGCACTGCCCGCCGCACCGTCTATTGGTATCTCTACGCGTGAGTTCCATAATGCGGCCCAGGCATCGCCAGAGCCCGTGAAAGCCAAGAAACCACGCCGCAGTGCGAGTGCCAAGGCCGTGCTGCCGCCTTTGCTTGAGGATGAAGACGACGCAGGCGAGAAGGTGCTGTACAGGTATCCTACGCTGGTGCCCGCACGGCTGATCCGCCGCTACAAGCGCTTCCTGGCGGACGTTGTGCTCGTGGATCCAGAGAATGAACAGGACGAGGTGGACGAGACCCAGGCCATCACGATCTACTGCCCCAACACTGGCCCGATGGTCGGGCTGCTGGACGAGCCGCTCACGCGCGTGCAGCTCTCCAAGAGCGACGACCCGAAGCGGAAGTACGCGTACACGCTCGAGATGGTCCGCATCCACGTACGTACCCCTCACGCATACATACCACACCTTTCAAATTGTGTCCAATACTGACGGGTTTATGATCCCGCAGAATGGCGAGCGCCACGTGTGGGTGGGTGTACACTCGACGAGCGCCAACTACATGGTGGAGAAGGCGCTTCTGTCTGGCTGGTTCGCCCCGCAGCTGGGTCCGCTTGACTCGTTGCAGCGTGAGGTGCGCTTCGCCAAGAACAGTCGCGTGGACTTTGTGCTGTCGACCCACAGTACCGAAGGCGACGTCGTCCACCAGAAGTACGTCGAGGTGAAGAGCGTGACGCTAGTAGCTTCCACTAGTCATAGTGATGGCGACACCGAGATGACGCGCCGCTGTGCTGTGTTCCCGGACACCGTCTCGGATCGTGCGGCCAAGCACGTGACAGAGCTCATGGAGTTGATCGAGACCCGCAAGCGAGCCATCGAGGCCGAGAAGACCAAGTCCTTCTCTCTCAGTGGCGCCATCGTATTCCTCGTGCAGCGTGACGACTGCACGTCCTTCATGCCGTCGCTGGTCCACGACAAGAAGTTCGCCACGCTCTGTGCCCAGGCCGAGGCCCACGGCATCGATCTCGTCGCCTACGCGTGCAGCTTGGAGCCGCAGGAGCTGCTCAAGAAAGGCCGCGTGCGTCTGCTACACGCTCTCCCATTAGACGAGCAGCGTGCCAAGGCGTCGGATGTCCAAGACGACGCTGTCGAAGAGAAGAAACCCAAGGGTAAGGGAAAGTAGAGTAACTAGGGCTATGCTTAGGCTGGGATAGCAATTACGCCGGGGAGTGTGAAGGTCTTCTGCGACGGTCAACTACGTCGCAAAATGATCTAAGTTAATATTTCTCAGAGATTTTTGGAATGTTCTCCGGACTGCCAACCCGTCTCGCTTCATGCATGACCGGAGATGATGTCAAGGCTCCACCTTGCTTGTTGGAGTATTGCTTGTCCAGGCGGAGTAAGCGTAG
>JAADVL010000062.1:0-72158 GCA_023334995.1 Pythium sukuiense | reverse complement strand
TCTTCCAAAGCTTCACAGGTATCCTCGTTAAAGGCAGGAGTGTGTGGCATTGCCACTCAACTGCTTCCACCCAATTTGTCGGTTGGTACCTCTTCACCGAGGCCATCAACTTCGCCGTAGTTTTCACAGCCATGGTTGCCAGCCTGTCCATGAAGAATGCCACATTCAATTTCGCCGAGAAACAAACAGAAATGTCGTCGAACATCTTAGTTTTGACAGTAGACAGCATCTGAAGCCCGTACCAATCACGGCTACTTCTGCGTCGGAGCACCTCAGTTAAGCCACACTTCCTCGGCGCTTGAGCAGAAGCTCATGGTCTTCGCTGTTGAGCCAGTGGTGGCGAGTGATTCTCGAGCCCAGCAGCAGCAGGTACGCCGAAGCGATGTTGGCAACCGTGAGCGCCACAAGCGACAGCGCGTAGAATGCTGCCAACAGCCACATCGTCACTGTTAACCGCCTCCACATCGTTGAGTTGTGATGGTAGAAGGCAGAGCTTACCTTGCAGACCCTCGCATCCAGTATGTGAGAGGTTGTCGCTGAGTTTGTGACGCACGCAATACTTGGTGAAGTCATTTTCGAGCGTGACCACCAGAAACGGCGTGATGATCTGGTACAGCGTGTAGCTCGCGAGCGAGAGCAGCGTCATGTGCGTGAGTAAGAAGATACAAAGTCCGTACTCGTTCACGAAGTTGACGAGGGGCGCGCAGCATTTGGAGCGCCACCGCGGAACGAAAGCAACGGACAGGCTCACGACGAAGCCGAAGGAGTAGACGACGGCGTACGTGATCCCGCATAGCTTCATGAGTGCCATGACGGGCAAGCCACACACACACTGCAGTAGCAGCATGCCCATGAGCACCCAGTTATCGCCGATCGAGCACATGACGAGTCGCGAGTCTGGGAGATCCTTGCAATGGATAGCTGGCAAGATGGTGAGTGCTGCATGGAGATGACGAGGGTTGGAAAGGCTCAAGATTTTTGCATTAGAGGAGTGCTATTCCTGGCTTTCCAAGTCAAAGATGGAGATTGCTATTGATACATTCGCTTGTGGATCATTCGGCTCTGCTCGGTGATCCCGGTATCGTCTCGGTACATCGGTATCACAAACTTCTGGAGGCGGGAGAAACGCCTCGGCGCCCAGTGGAAGGAATCCTTCCCTCCACTCCACAGCTCAGGAGCCCTAATCCAAAATGCAGCATGACCCTCGCAGCGATGATGACGATGACGAAGAGGAGACGATAGAGCTGCGTGTATCTGCGTCTCGTCAAGACCCTACACGAGGAGGTGACAAGCGTGCAGCGCTGCGGAAGATGTCGTCCTCGACTTCGTCGCGTTTTGCAGAGGCGGTGTATAATGACCACGACGACCCGGAGCACCGGACCTCGATCAGACGTACGTCAGCTGCTAGTCTCCTCGAAATCACCAAGAGTACGTGTGAAGGCTGTATCCATTGGACTGTACGAACGATCGACTCACTTGAATCTATGGTCTACAGGCGTGTTGACCTCGTCATCTTCTCATCGGTCGTACATAACTCCCGGTTCGGAAGGTCTTCCGGAAGCGGCGACTCTGCTACCTCACGCACCGTCTTACAAGAATGCGTGGAAGCAACAGCCCCAGCACGAGGCGTATGGATACGACGAAAACAGGGTGGACAATGCAAAAGAGACCCAGACACGGTTAAAGCTGCTCGCGTTTTGGCAGCTCCTGATCACCGGCTTTGAAGTACTCAAGTTTTCCATCGGCAAGCGAGCCAAGAAGTATGTGCTGTGGCTCGCACTGGACGGTAATCTGTACCTGGGAAGCAGCAAGAACGACAAGAAGACCGCTCGCTGTCTCTTCCTCGCGTACGTACGATATTCGTGCCTTCTATCGTGCAGTGACTGACAACGTCTTGCTCAATAGGGACGTTTACCGCATCCAAAAGGGCAACGATTCTCAATCGTTCACGAAATCACAGTCATGGCGCGACGCTCGTGGCAAGGACAATCTCACTTTTTCGATCCATGGACGCCACGGCAAAGAGGATCGCATCTTTGGGATCCAAGTCTGGAAACCCAACGTACGCAACATCCTCGTGGAGAACTTTGACGCACTCATGCGCATGATGAAAAGTGACACGGACGGCGAGTTCCCGTACGTCGCACAGCGAGTGATCGCAGAACAGTACGCTCTCACGGGGGAGGTGTTGACGCTGCGTCAAGTGGAAGACGTTTTGCTGCGTGAGGAAGAGGAGAAGCGGCCTCGAGAAGTCGGTGGTGAGCGTGATGGCAGCGACGGCGACGAGCGAAGCAGTGCGGGCTCCGACATATCGGAGGAAGAGGAGGACCAAAGCGATATCTTGGGCTAAGTGACCACTACAGCAGAGTCGCTGTATACATCGTATTGAGTGGATACACGCTATTCCTTTCAGTACTGGATCTGCGTGTCCTGGTGAAGTGCGTACAATGGATCTTGTCGAAGTCGTTTTTCGACCTCCTTCCGGTAGAACAAGAGAAGCTGGATGGCCTCACGGCCGCCTCCCACATCAGACGATCTAGAGCCGATCGTACCCTGCTTCTCTCGCAAATGAAGCCGCTTGCGGTCGACCTCCACGGCTCCAGCAGCATGGGCCACAGTTGATGGCGTCGCTGCCACTGGAGCCGTCGATTCTTTCATGCGAGACGACACCGTTGCTTTTGAAAGTCGATTCACGAGTTGTTTGGCAGCCTTTCGTTCCACGACTGTCGGTGCTGGCGGCACGAAGTTCCGGTTCAGAATCTGGTGTTTCAGCGGCTTGGCGGGGCCTTTCACGACCTGGGTCGACCCGTTCCAACCGCTAGTTCTCTCCACTCCTGAAAGCTCCTGACGTCGAAATCTCGATGCGGCTGTATCTCTATACAGCGTCTCTGCCATCGCTGGTTGGTGCTTCAGGGGCTTGTTGTTGTGTGACTTGTGGTAGTCAGTGACATTGAAGGCAGGAGGAGCTAGTGGAAGGTTCTCTGCGAACGGACGTGGCGACAACTCTGCCGAACCAAGAGATAAAGGGTCGTCCAAGTAATCCACCTGGAACATCTTCATGAGCTCCGCTAGCTCCGGTGTCTTGCCGTTCGCTAGAGAGGTCAAGTAGCGTGTCAAAGTCGGCGTGAAGCCATTTCTATCTAGGGATGAAACAGCTACATTCGTACTTAGTGGAGCATCTCACCTCAAGTTGCAAGATGACATCTTTTTGGTTGCTTAATGAGAGTGTTCATGTCACAATAGAGAGTCAGAGCTCCTCCTAGTGACATTGCGGATTGTTGACACGACCCGCACAATGGCGCCGAGCAATGGCAAGCCGCATGGTGGCGGCGACGATCTTCTGGGCTCTTTCGTGACGGGTGCCACAAGGATCCTAGCGCCTAATAGCCTTCAGTTTGACGAGAACGAGTTTGAACGGTGAGAGCTGCGCTTAATTGCATCGCCAGTGATGGAAGTGAGACCTTGCTCATTGAGTTTATGGGGACGTGTAGCTCGCCAGCAGCGGCGAAACAAGCGGCAATTGAGGCTGCGAAGCTCGTGCAAGCTGGTAGGTGTGCTGCATTGGTATGGATGATAGCTTGTGCATTTGTGGTTGACCGTCGTGTGGCTGGGTACGAGCAGGTGATCTGATCTTCATCACGACGCAAGGCTTCATCTACTCGGTCGCGCGTTCGCTGTGCAACAACGACTACGACCACGTTGTGAGTAGAGTTACCGTATATTGCTTATCGCGCTCCACGATGCAGTTATACTGACTGTTGCGTTGGTACAGGTTATTGTCCTCAATGACAAGGAGGTGCTCCATGTTGGCCCGCCATCAGCGCGAAGAATTCGACTAGAGCGACTGCTCTTGCCTCAGCGCCAACCTGTGGTACGTGCAAATCTCTTCATCACCGCCGTGTGATTGTGCTAATTGTGTGTGCGTATTGGTTGTATCAGGTGCTTCACGTGGCGATGGCGAACGAGGAACGAGAGAAATTTGTGCGGTGCGCGGAGCAACTCGTCGGAACGCAATACGACATCAAGCGGTACGTGAGCGCGACCCAAGCATTGGTTGCATCTGTTATTCTGATGAGGGAATTGGTTGTATCGCAGAGTTTATCAGTTGATGCTGCGCTTGGCATTGAAGCATCTTGCACGCCGCACGCCACTACCAAAGCTCCTGCTGGACGTCCGAAGCGATGACTGGATCTGTAGCGATGCTGCCATGTACGTGTGCATTTTGTTCCGGTGCCAAGCTCATCGGTCTCATCATACGTCACTGGTCCTGCAGGGTGCTGCTGGCAGGCTGCTCGAAGACATTTTGTGAGGCATTGGCGAAGTCTAAGCAAGAAGGAGTCGAGCTAGGTACGGGACCCTTAGCAAAGATCGTGCCACACATGACAGGAACTCATGACAATGAGCCTCTTGCAACGCTAGACATCTTCACGCATGGAAGTGCATCCTTCTCCGACTTCATGCGCATTCGCCAAGTCAGTCCCAGCGCACTCGAGCGCATCCCTCTCCCGGTGCTCACATACACGGCCAACCCGCACAAGCGTCCGTGGAGGTCGTACGCGAACGAATTCTTCCAGCTCATGGGCAGAATACAGTCCGGGAAACTTCGATGGCACCTTCTCGAAGAGACAGTGCTGCCACGAATGCGTGGTGCTGCCAAGGCTGTCGGTGATCCAACCCACTGGACAGTCGAACGCAAGGCCCAGGTGCTGGTCTACGTCGTCGTTCTACTTGTCGTACTGAAGCGCAGCGCGGTAGTGAGTAAGGTTCTCGTGCGAGCTAGCCAGTTGATCGTGCTCAGGTACTTCATCAAGCAGCTCGCTGTCCACATGAAGCTCCAGGACATGGCTCGCTCCATGCTAGCGAAGCTGTAGCCAGCAATACAAGGATGTGTGAATGGAGCTGTACATTATGCGCTCATTACAGCCTCATTGTTATTCCTGGTTCACTCTATTGCCCTCAGTGAAGCATACGTCGTCGAGTTCATACCGTACCGTACACTGGCTGGATCTGTTCGTCTGGAAGATCCATTTGCCGACTGTAGCCACTTGGGCAATTGCCAGGTGGCTTGATGTGGCAAAAAACCTAGCAGTCTTATAAAAACCTGCCCGACCTGGATCCGACGAAATAGAACCTCAAATCTCACGAAACGACTCTTTTGTTTTTGCTCCAACACCCAATCACCCACTCCCTCAAAACCTAAGCGCGCTTGAAAATTCCGCCTTCAACGATGCGTCGACAAGGCGGAATTGTCCCTCGTGATCCTAATTTAAGCGCTTAAGCTGTGTGGAGCCCCCTAGCCGCGATCTTTTGTTTCCTGTTGGGCGGTCTGTGTCCGTTTCAAGCTTGCGGAAATAAAACCTACACGGCCGCGTGGCAGTGGTGAAAAACCTCGCCACTTCAAGTCACTCTGCGGGGGGGAGGGCACGCAGAGTGATGGTCCGGCGGCCCCCTCGGCCGTCGCCGCTATCTTTTCAAGGCAAGGCGCCCCCACACAGTCGTGAAACGGAGAAGCAAGGGGGGAAACGAATAGGAATCCCAAAGCAAGGCCTCCTTCATCCGCATCTTCCTCTCGACGACACGAGCCGCACGAAGCAGGAGAAGAAGAGCAAGACACTAGAGAGAAAGCACCATGGCGCAGGACCTTCCGATCACCTTTGGTGAAGTCCTGAACGTACGTACAACGCGAGATATGGCGCTTGAAAGAGACAGCTGGCTGCATACTTATTTGGATATGGATATGGATTTGTAGTTGGGCGCGCTGGGCGTGAACCCGGACTATGTCAAGTTTGGCACGACGACGATGGAGTCGGACAAGTTTGTGTGCGTCTGCGAGCAAGTGAACGGCCAGGCCAGCGTCGTGATCGTGGAGATGGCGGCCGGCAACCAGGTGCAGCGTCGCCCGATCAACGCCGAGGCCGCGATCATGAACCCTGTGAGCAAGGTCATCGCGCTGCGATCGGAGAACCAGCTGCAGATCTTCAACATGGAGCTGCGCGCGAAGATGAAGTCGCACCTGATGACCGAGCCCGTGGTGTTCTGGCGATGGGTCACGGTCAACACGATCGCGCTCGTCACGGCCTCGGCGGTGTACCACTGGAGTCTGGACGGCGACTCGGCACCGGCCAAGGTCTTTGACCGCCACGCGAACTTGGGCGCCGGCACACAGATTATCAGCTACGAGGCGTCGCCGGACAACAAGTGGCTGCTGCTTGTCGGTATCGCGCAGGGCGAGGGAGGCCGCATTGTCGGCAACATGCAATTGTACTCGGTGGAGAAGAAGGTGAGCCAGGTGCTGAACGGCCACGCTGGTGCGTTTGCGTCGTTGAAGCCACCAGGACGCACCGATGACGCGCAGGTGCTCGTGTTCGCCGGCACCAAGGGCGACACCCCGCAGCAGCTTTTCATCATGGAGGTCGGTCGCGACAAGGACGCTCCAGGTGGCGTCTTCCGTCTGCCGCCATCGCCGATCCCGTTCGCTGCCGATGCCGCGAACGATTTCCCAGTCTCGATGTTGGTCAGCCCTGGCGATGACGTTATTTATATGATCACCAAGATGGGGTACCTGTTCCTGTTCGACACCCACACCGGAAAGCCGATCTACCGTGCGCGTGTGTCCCAGGATACCGTGTTCGTCACGGCGCTCGAGTCGAAGACCAAGGGTATGCTCGGTATCACGCGTCGCGGTCAGCTGCTGCACTTTGCCATCAACAAGACCAAGCTCGTGCCTTACATCGTGAACACGCTGCGCGATTCCCAGTTGGCGCTGACGCTTGCCACGCGTTTGGATCTGCCTGGCGCGGAGGAGCTCTACTTCACCGAGTTCAACCGTCTCATGAGCGTGAACGACATCCAGGGTGCTGCTCGCCTTGCTGCGGCTTCGCCACAGGGTGCTCTGCGTACGCCGCAAACGATTCAGCGCTTCCAGGCTCTGCCTGGCCAGCCAGGTCAGCCACAGCCAATCCTGCAGTACTTCAGCGTGCTGCTCGAGAAGGGTACCCTCAACAAGCTCGAGTCGCTTGAGTTGGCTCGTCCGGTGCTCTTGCAGGGCCGTGGCCAGCTTCTCCAGAAGTGGCTCGCGGAGGACAAGCTCGAGTGCTCGGAGGAACTCGGAGACTTGGTTGCCCAGTCGGACACGACGATGGCGCTGTCGGTCTACCTGCGTGCGAATGTGCCAGAGAAGGTCATTAACTGCTTCATCCAGCGCGGCGAGTTCGACAAGATCGTGGCGTACGCTGTGCAGACCAACTTCCGTTGCGACTACACGTTCATGCTCCAGAACCTCGTGCGTGCCAACCCGCAGGGTGCTCTGGACTTCGCCCAGAAGCTGGCGACTGCTGAGAACGGACCTCTCGTCGACGTGAACTCGGTTGTCGACATTTTTATGCAGGTGAACCGCATCCAGGAGACGACCGCATTCCTGCTTGAGGCCCTGAAGAACAACCGTCCTGAGGAAGGCTACCTTCAGACGCGCCTTCTCGAGATCAACTTGCTTGGTGGATCTCCTCAGGTCGCGGATGCTATCCTCTCGAGCAACATGTTCTCGCACTACGATCGTCCTCGTGTGGCGACCCTGAGCGAGAAGGCCGGTCTTTTCCAGCGCGCGCTTGAGCACTACACGGAGTTGGCCGACTTAAAGCGTGTTGTGGTCCACACCCATGCGATTAACCACGAGTTCATCGTCACTTTCTTCGGTACGCTGACGAGCGAAATCTCGATGGAGCTTCTCAACTCGCTGATGGCGCACAACATGCGTCAGAACCTCCAGATCGTTGTCCAGGTCTCTACCAAGTACGCTGAGCAGCTTGGCGGCAAGGAGCTGATCGAGGTGTTCGAGAAGTACAAGTCATTCGACGGTCTGTACTACTTCCTCGGCTCGGTCGTGAACTTTTCGCAGGATCAGGAGGTTCACTTCAAGTACATTGAAGCCGCCACGAAGATGGGCCAGTTCAAGGAAGTTGAGCGTGTGTGCCGTGATTCGTCCGTGTACGACCCAGTGAAGGTGAAGGAGTTCCTGAAGGAATCCAAGCTGCAGGACCCTCGTCCGCTCATCCACGTGTGTGACCGCTTCGACTTCGTTGACGAACTGACCCAGTACCTGTACTCGAACAACTTGCTCAAGTACATTGAAGTGTACACGACCAAGGTGAGCCCACAGAAGACTCCTCAGGTCGTCGGCAAGTTGCTTGACTTGGACTGCAATGAAGACTACATCAAGAGCCTGCTGAACCAGATTCCGCAGACTCCAGTCGATGAGCTCGTCGAGCAGGTTGAGAAGCGCAACCGTCTGCGTCTGCTGCAGCCGTGGCTCGAGACGCGTGTCGCCCAGGGCAACACTGAGACTGCCACCCACAACGCCGTGGGTAAGATCTACGTGACGCTCAACCGCGACCCTCAGCAGTTCCTGATCAACAACCAGTTCTACGACTCCCTTGTCGTGGGTAAGTTCTGCGAGAAGCTCGACCCTGCCCTCGCTTTCCTGGCGTACCGTCGTGCTGGTGGTGCTTGCGATGATGACCTCATTCGCGTCACCACGGAGAACGGACTCTACAAGGATCTGGCCCGCTACCTCGTTGAGCGCCAGGACCTTGACCTGTGGGGCAAGGTCCTCGTGAAGCAGGAGGAAGGTGAGACCGAGTCCCCGGCTCGTCGTGCTTTGATCGACCAGGTCGTGCAGACCGCGCTCCCAGAGACGAAGAACCCAGATGAGGTTTCGACGACTGTCCGCGCGTTCATGAACGCCGAGCTGCCGAACGAACTGATTGAGCTCCTCGAGCGCATCGTCCTCCAGGGCACTGACTTCTCCAACAACCGCAACCTGCAGAACCTGTTGATCTTGACTGCTATCAAGGCCAACAAGGAGAAGGTCATGGACTACGTGAACCGTCTCGACAACTTCGATGGTCCGGATATCGCGCGCATTGCCGTCAGCGAGCAGTACCAGCTGTACGAGGAGGGTTTCGTGATCTACAAGAAGACGGACAACAACGTGGACGCGATTGCCGTGCTGTTGGACAACATCAATGACATGGAGCGTGCGTACGAGTTCGCTGATCGCTGCAACCAGTCGGATGTCTGGTCGAAGCTCGCCAAGTCGCAGCTTGAGCGTAACCTCGTGCACGAGTCGCTGTCTGCTTTCATCAAGGCCAACGACGCCAGTGCGTACGTGGATGTGATTGCTGCGGCCGAGCGTGCCAACGACTATGCTGAGTTGATCCCTTACCTGAAGATGGCTCGCACGACTGTCAAGGAGCAGTACCTGGACACCTCGCTCATCTACGCTTACGCCAAGTGCGAGAAGTACGCGGATTTGGAGGAGTTCATCTCGGCGCCAAATGTTGCTCAGATCCAGAACATCGGTGAGCGTCTGTTCGACGAAGGCATGTACAACGCTGCCAAGCTGCTGTTCCTGAACATCAACAACAACGCCAAGCTTGCGATCTGTTATGTCCGTCTCGGTAAGTTCCGTGAGGCCGTCGACGCCGCCACCAAGGCCAACTCGGTGACGACGTGGAAGGAAGTCTGCTACGCCTGTGTGGATGTCAACGAGTTCCGTCTCGCTGGCCTCTGTGGTCTGCACATCATCGTGCACCCAGACCACCTGGAAGAGCTGATCCTTCAGTACGAGAAGCGCGGTCACTCGACGGAGCTTCTCAAGCTGCTCGAGCAGGGCCTTGGTCTGGAAGGTGCCCACGCTGGTATCTTCACGGAGCTTGCTATCTTGTACTCAAAGTACCTGCCTGCGAAGCTCATGGAGCACATCAAGATCTTCCACACGCGCATGAACGTGTCGAAGGTTCTTCGTGCCTGTGAGAAGGGCCTCCACTGGGACCACGCTGTGTACCTCTACAAGGAGGATGGCCAGTTCGACAACGCTGTTCGCACGATGGTTGACCACCCTGTGGCCTTCGCCCACGACCTCTTCCTCGATTGTATCCAGAAGGTTCGCAACCAGGAGATTCACTACAAGGCTATCAACTTCTACCTGGAGCAGCACCCACTCGAGCTCACGCGTCTTCTGCAAGTGCTCACGCCAAACCTCGACCACGCTCGTGTCGTTCACCAGCTTCGCAAGTCGCACAACCTGCCGCTTGTTGTCGAGTACCTGCGCGATGTGCAGAAGGAGAACCTGTCGGCTGTCAACGAGGCCCTCAACGAGATCCTTGTTGATGATGAGGACTACCAGGGTCTTCGCGATTCGATTGACTCATTCGACAACTTCGACCAGATCTCGCTCGCCCAGAAGCTGGAGAAGCACGAGCTGCTGGAGTTCCGTCGCATTGCGGCGTACCTGTACCGTAAGAACAAGCGATACGCGCAGTCGATCAAGCTGTCCAAGGCCGATAAGATGTACAAGGACTGCATTGACTGTGCAAGCGACTCGGATGATCCGGAGCTGGCCGAAGACATTCTGCGTTTCTTCGTGTCGGTCCACGACAAGGAGTGCTTCTGTGCGACCCTGTTCACGTGCTACAAGCTCATCAAGCCGGACATCGCCCTTGAGCTCGCTTGGCGCAACGGCTACGTGGACTTCGTCATGCCGTACATGATTCAGTTTGTGAAGAACATCAACGAGAAGGTCAAGGTCCTCGACGAGCGAACCAAGGTGAAGCAGCCAGAGTCGGTGTCGGAGACCCCTATGGTTGATCCTTCGTTCGGCATGGGCGCGGGTATGCAGCCAGTGATGCAGATCGCGGCGACCGCTTACAACGACCCATCGGCCTACGGCTACGGTGTGAACCCAGCCATGGGTGGCATGCAGGCGAACCCGTACGGCACGGGCTACGGCGTGAACCCGGCCATGGGCGGCATGGGCGGTATGGGCATGGGTGCGAACCCATACGGCGGTGGCTACCAGTACTAAGCCGATGAGCGTACGCATCACGAGATAGGTAGCGTGGATCAGTGAAGGGATAACGAGCGGTATATCCCTTCTCGCGCAATAGCCAGACGCTCACAACGATGATTCCCGTCCGTCTGTCTCCTCTTCACCATCTCCGACGAGCACCCACGGAAGGCGGTCGTCGGGGGAAGAGGAAAGCTTGATGGTGTGGGTGTGTAGTCAGCCGGCGCAGGAAGCTTCCATCCAGTCGTCCTGCTTCGCGGCGTGTATCTTTCTTTATGCTTGACAATATATTGCATGCTTTTTCTGCCAAAGCCCCACCACTTTCATTTCACTTTCTCTGAATCCATCTACATGTTGCAACGCCACACCACCACACACACTAGCAAGCGACTACGTAGCTCCTTCGTCTACTCGATCGTGAAGCCCGTGACTTCCATCTGAATCACGAGCGACAGCGCGATCCGCAAGTCCTTCTCCGAGTCGTACTGCGGCAGATCGATCCTGTTCATTCATCAACCCACAACGCCACTCAGTGATCCGTCTTCTGATCTGTTCATCATGCCAGCCAACATACCGGTTGAAGCATGTGTGGGCTCGTGGGTAGAGACACTCGTCCTTGTTCACGCACTGGATCGCGAACGGACAAATGCGGCCGTCGTTCATGGTCAGCGCCTTGAAGCCCTGCACAGGCACGCGCGCCGAGCCGGTCGTGAACTGCAGCAGCCGCGCCTTTTGCTCGTTCGAAAACTCCGAGACGATGTTCCAGAACCAGCCCGTGACCTTGTCGTCGCGCTCGCCCACATAAATAGTATGGTCCTTCCAGTCTAGCACGTCGATGTCCGGGATGCCGCACATGAGCAGCTCGAGCTCCTGGTGGTCAAAGACGGAGAGCAGCTCACGAGGGATCACAGCGAAGAGTCCCTGCGCCAGCGACGCGAGTTGTGGCGAGATGCTGGTTGCCACGATCCACTTGAACCGCAAGTCGATGTACTCCAGCTTGTTCTCGTCGGTGACAGCGATGTCGGCGCCGCCGGGCACGAGCTCGACAGTCTTGGCTTTGTCCGTGTACTGGTCAACCGTGACACTGCATGGGGGACAGATGAGGTCAGCGTTGGCATACTTCATGAAGGGATGTGGAATTGGTACTCACGTGAAGTCGAGAGCGAGGGATTCGATGCCCGTGTTCTCGCGCAGCCACTTGAGGTTCTTGTACAAGTCATTGTCGACAAACTCCAAGTCGGAGAATGTGATTGGGATACCCAGCAAGTGCTTGCAGATCGGCAGCGCCAAGTGGCCGTCGATCAAGATGCCCTCAAACAATGCACGTCCGATGAATCGGCCGATCGCCTGGTAGTACTGTTCATTACATGAACGATCACAGGGGTTAGCAATGGGGTATATCGACAGCCGAAGGAAAACAGAGAGACGACGTACCATCAAGTGGTCGACGCTAGCCTCGCTGGAGGCTGGGTTCATCATCATCGAGTCACCGTTGCCAGTCGTGTAGAAAAGACCCGTCGCGTCGTCGAACACTTCTTTCGTCATCAGAGTGAACCACTCACGCACGAGACCACCGGCGTCCACGCCTGGTTCGTTGGCGAACTTGATCCGCAGCGACTGGTGCAACTGGTCTGGCGTCGCCCACAGGAGCTGCTCGCACGAATTATGGAGCAGGTTTTCTCGGTCAATTTCCAGGAGCAAGTGGCCGTACTCCCACGGCACCTCAAGAGCTGCCGTGTGCTGGACAAACCACGCGTGCTTCTGCTGGAACGGCAACTGGCCGACCATGTCGAGTTCCTCTGAGGTGAACTGCGTGGAGCCATCCGAGCAGCGGTTCGCGAGCGCTCCTTCCGGCACGTCCAGCTCGATACGGCCGTTCGGGTTCTTTGGCGAGACGACGATACGAGAAACGACACCGATCGACGCGACACTGGTGGTGGAGCACATGGAATCCCGAAGAGATGATGACGACGAGGTCCGCTGGAGCGTGAGGTTCTTCAAAATGCGGCGGTCGAGCACGTTCTTCTGACGGACCCACACGAGCTGGCCTTCGTCGTTACGTTTCCGCACCCAGTCGTGACGACGGCGTGCAGACTGCTGACGCAATGTCAGTGCACTGAGCTTGGTTTTCAGAAAGTCACGCTTACTCTGCGTGGTCTCACGGGCCGCCACTGCCGCGGCGGTCGCGGCCTTGGCAGCTGACTTTGGAGTCGAGCCTTCATACAGAATGTACTTCGACGAGGAGCCTGTTGCCAGCATGCCGTCGTGGTCGTCTCCTGGAACTGCTGCCTTGCCTTCAACGAAGCGGAAGGCTAACACAAGCATCGTCAAGGGAACGTGAGTGAGTACAAAATAGCCCGCATGAGATCGAAGAGGCCGTGAACGTACAGCGTTCCGTGCCGCAGAGCATGCAGGTCTGGTGCGCGTCGTAGCTCTTAAAGTTGCACACCTCGCACTCCCACAACCGGTTCATCTCCTGGTCACTGTACACGACAATCCACCACACCCCATTAGCCTCTGCCCGTCGAGATTACCGTCATAAGTTAGCATATACCTCGCGATGACGTCCTGGCGGAGCATGGTCTCCGGTAGGTGGTTCTGGCGCAGAAAGCCGACCTCCATCTTGTGCTTGAAGAAGATGTTGTAGATCAAACATGTGAGCATCATCGCGCCGATCACGAAGTAGAACATGAAGTTGTAGCCCTGCGACGGCGACGACAGGCGGCGGTGCCAGTCGGCGAGTCCGCTGTCTTCATGGCCACGCAGCGCCTTGTCCGCCACGCGCGACTGCGCGTCCCCCAGTAGCTCTTGAGCCTCTACAGCCGCCCCAAACGCCGCACAAGCCGCCACATACAACGCTGTGCGTGTCCGCGTCATCATCGTCATCCTCGTGATCCTCTTTCTCGTCCTGGAAGGCGGCCAGACGACCGGAAACGCCGCTTTCGAGACGCTGGTACTTCGCGTCTTATCCTCACTCGAGTCACGAGATGCCACGGGATCCACGCGACTGCGAGATGTTGAGAGAGGAGACGGAGGAGAAAGAGGAAGGCAGAGACGGCAGCCGATGGAAGTTTGCTTGTCAGCGGCTTCTGCGAACTGTTCCTGGTCGATGGCAGCTGGGATAAATGCAGTCTTTCCATGCAAAACAGCGAGCAGCTCATATGCAGTTAGAGAGGGGATTCGTCAAAGTTTAATGCGGATTTTAATCGGGAGCGTACTGTAGTACCTGTATAAAGAGATAAACGAGAACTGACTTGCAAGACATGGGCGAGAAGAATGGTAAATGGTGAGAGAGGATGAAGAGACTCGGTGTCGCATACCGGTACTGGAAGGCGCTGGATCGCTTTGGAAATGGACCAGCCCATTGGGGCGTGTCTACAGCGGTCTAGTTCCATTCACACGAAGCCCACGAATGGCACAAGGCGCTGTCGTGTCGTGTCGTGTCGTGTCTCTTTGTTGGAAGCATCTTCTGCGGTCACATCTCTGAATCAACCTATTTGCCCTATTTTAGGGATTTTGACTATTCTAGGGAAGGATATCGGTGACGAGTGCAGCCATTTGTTATCACTGCAACAGCGCGGATGATCCCGTCAGCGAGAGGTTGCGGCCTGCGAGGCCCCGCTGTAATTTCTTCGTCGCCGTTGCATGACGAGAGCCCAGCATCTGTATCCGCGACATCGGCTTCATCTCGACGTCGGCGTCGGCGTCATCGTGGGTCTCAGGAGTCCCTGCTGACTGCTGGGGCGTCGCCGGCTCGCTGTTAGTGTTGTTGCTCTCATCTCTCACCAGCGGCTCTTTGGCCAACGCTGGCAGGGCTCTGATCTTTTCTCTGATCTCATTCGGCATGGATTGTGAGCCTTCGGTCATAGGAATCTCCGCGCACTCTAGCGGCGGTGGGTCTCGTGGCGTCGCCTGGGCATCAGGCACCCACTTGCGAGCAGGCACCTGGAACGTCGCCTGGAGCTCGAGGTTTTTCTTGACCGAGTTCGTAGACACCGGCGACTTCTTCATGAATGTTTGAAGCTGGGCGTAAGGCAGTGCCTTGTACCCGTCGTCGCCTCGCTCGTAGTACGTCGGCGGACTGCACGAAGCAGGACTCAGTCCGCTGCTGCTGTGCTGATGATGCAGCTCCGACAGCCTCGTGAGCGTGTTGATCACGTTGATCTCGTCGCTCTCTTCCTCCGCGGTAGCTCCACTACTGCTTTCAACGCCCTTGATGTTCGTTTTCGCATAGGCTTCAAAGTTGACGCTGCAAAGCTCGGACAAAATCTCAAAGCAGTAGCCCAGGATCTCGCAACTAACGGCGTTGCTAGTGGCCGTTCCTGAGCCGTTCACGGATCGGCTCTCACTCACAGCAATCACGATAGGCAGTGCTCCGTCCTGGAGTAGCTGTGGTAGGTACGCCTTGCATTTGGACAGCACACTGAGTGAGGCCATAAGGTTCCGCGTCGCTTCGATGTCCTGGACGCCGCTGTTCACAGTGAGCTCGAGAACGTGGACGATCGCTCGCGCGATGCCTCGATGGAGCAGCACGCTTTGGTTCCCTGGTGCGTTTACCATCTTGCGGGTCGCAACGGAGACAACGTGATAGTGGCATCGATGGAAGAGCGAGCTGAAGACGAAGTGGATCACCAGTTCTCCTGCTCGGTCCTGGACAACACGTGTGGAGTTGACACGGCCAATCGCGAGGTTGCACACGGCAAGCGCACAGGTCTCTTTCAAGTCGTCTCGCTGTAGGTAGACATCGCTGAGAATGTCCACGCCACGAGCATTCACGAGCGACGCCAGAACAGTGTGGCGACTTGCCGTCGTCGTCACAGTGGCGACTGGGCCTTCCCTCGCACAGCTGAGGTTGTGGAGGATCAAGCAGCACAGCTTCACGTCCAGCGCCTGAGCCACAGTGAGGTCGTTCTGTGTGAGTACACCATGGATCAGTGCGAGGGTCGATGCAGACGTCACGAGATGAGGCGTCGAAGAGGAGGACGGCAGTGGAAACGGAAGCGCTACCGTAGGGACTCGCTGTCGCAGGAACTCAAAGATCTCTGGCCGCACGAGCTCATGAAGCACTGTGGACTGGCACGAGAGGTTGTACAGCACCCACAAGCACAGTGTCAGCACGTCCGCACTACGAGCGTGGCGTTGGAAAACCTGGATGATGATCCGTAGGATGTAGTCCACGTCCAGCTCTGCGACGTCGATCGTCGTCGAGCAGGTCAAGTCGTGGACCGTGAGCATGCAGTTCTTGACGAGACCGTCGTCCTCCATCGCGATGATCTGTTCCATCCACACGAACACACCGTGCTTGAGGTGCTCTGGAGATATCACGGCATCGTTTGCACTGGTGACTCGAAGGAGAACCATCGCCGCGAGCTGCCGCATCTCGTCGGAGCTGCTAGCACTGGCGAAGAACACGCTCAAGTGTCTCTCGATCTCTTCGTTCGTGAACGCCATGCAGATCTTTTCATTCGCAACGAGATTCGCGATCGCTTTGATCACGACCAGCGCAGTCGCGTTGTCACCCTCGCTCTTCTGCAGGATGTGAATCAAAGCACGAGGCGCACCAGCATCCAGGAACCGAGCGAGCATGAACGGAACCGTCGCTAGGTTACATAGCGACATCGCACACGCGTACCTTGTCTCGGGCGAGTCGACGAACGCGAGTGAAGACAGTGCCCAGATCACACCGTGGTCGATCAGCGGACGCGCACAGTTCTTACTGACGAGACAGTTCGCCAGCGTCTTGATGCACAGTCCTTTGATGCTCGTACTGTCGGTCGAAGAGACCAATGCCAAGACCAGCACTGCATCGATCGCACCGTGTTCGATGAGCCGCACCTCCAGACCGATGAAGGACGACACGCGGCACATGGTCATCATGAACAGCTCCTTGATGTGGTGCATGTGAACGCTGTCCTTGAGCTTCGTGGTACGAGCAATATGGATGAACGCTTCGATACCTTGCTCACGGATGAGCTGCTCGCAACCTTCTTGAGACACCGTCAGAGCGTAGAAGACATACGCACTGTTCAGCACGATGGTCTCATCATGGCTGTCGCCGTTCATGACTCGGCGGAGCGTCTTGAGGTACCGAAACACGGCTCCGTTTCGCACAAGAAGACTGTGGTTCACGCGCTGGCTGGCCAAATACGCGAGCAGCGTCACGGCACTGCGTGATGCATCCAGTTCGACTGCCGGTGAGGTTGAAGCTGTCGGCTTGCTGACTGCTGTGTCGTCGCTGAGTGCGCAGACTAGCTGCCAGATCTCGTCGGTGCCGTGTGGGAACATGGTGGTCGATTTGCTGTCGCTCTGAGCCAGCATGTAGAGCGTGTTCACAGCGTAGGTTCGAGCCACGCGAAACTGGCGGATGAGCTGCACGAGCACCGGGAAGAAGCCTCGCTGCATGAGCAACACGGGTGCACTCTTGCTCGGATCGACGTCGTCGCCGACGTCCATCGTCGCGAGGCGATAAATCGTCGCAGCGGTGAGCCCAGCGACGTTGTCCTGGCTCCCAGTCGTCGCTAATTCTCGTAAGCAGTCAATGAGATCGAGCGACTGCATCAGCAGCGGTAGGCAGTCGTCATTGCAGGCGATATTGTAGATCGCACCAACAGCAAACAAACAAATATGGTGCACAGGCGACTGCGCTAGCGTGATCAACTCGTCCAGGATCTCGACGACGTACTCAGCGGACTCCTCCGGAGAGCTCGCAATAATCGAGACGAGTGCACACACAGCGTTCGATTTGATCGCATGGTCGCTATGTCGGCTCAACTGAAGCAGGAGTGGCATGGCCTCGTCCTCGAGAAGCTCATGGTGGGTGAGAACGCTATCGCAAAGATTCCGAAAGATACACGAGTCCAAGAAGATGAGCTTCGACGCGGAGGGATCCGATACACGATTGGACGCCGAGCTGACGATCGTGGCGGCTGGTACCCAGTTACACAGCTTGATACGACTGCCCTCGTCGATGGAAAGGAGCAGAAGCACAAGGAGCGCTCTCTCCTGGACTTCTGGATTGGAAATCGTGAGCATTTTCTCGAGCAGCTTGCAAAACCCTTGAGATAGGATCTGTGTGCGGTTTGTCTTGACGTCACACAGTGAAATCAGTGCTTGCAGCGCCAGGATCTTGATATCATCGGCTACATTCGGCAACTGCGATGCGAGGAACCGAGGGATGTTCTCTCCGAGTAGGGATACGTGGAACATGGGCAGTCGCGCGACGTTGTACACGGCTTTCATGAGATAACTAGAGGCCGCCGTGTTGCCGTAGCTGCTCTTGGTCGATGTGATGAGAAGTTGGGAGTACGTCTCCACGAAATGCTTCATTTTGACGGCATCCGAAGAGATGTTAAACACTGCCAGCGCGCAAATGCGTTTGGTCTCCGGATGGGTCGTCGCAAACAACCGCACGAGACACCGATCCAGTCCTTCGAACAGCATGGCTTCCACGAGCCCGTTTTCTTCGCATAGATGGCATAGCGTCGCTGCTAAGTCTTGCCGTGCCTGCATCGTCACACTGCGAGCCAAAGCCTTGATCGCTGCCACGACGCCGTGAGTGACCATGGGCTTGCGAGCGACACGGCTTCGAGACAAATAGTATAGCGCTCGACAGCAGTGCACTTGAGTCGCCTGGTCGGAAAGCGTACTCAGGGCCACGATTGACTGGATGATACCGTTCGCGAGAAGCTTCTCAATCCCGTTTGACTCGTCGTCCTGGTCTGTCTCCACTCGGGAGTCTTTCTCATCCCCCGAGTTAGGACTACTGCTTGTGTGGCTGCTACTTGGTGGCTGTATCCTTGCGTGGATCATTTCTTCGAAAGTCCGAGCACATTTTCGCTTGCGTTGCATGTATGCGTGTTCGTCCAAGCGGGCGTTCGTGGCCGCTGTCGACGGCGAAGGCGCTGATTTGCTAGGGGCACTTGCCTCCAATGGCCTTGCTTTGACTGTGAGCGGAAGACTACCGGTCTGTTGGCCAGTGAGAAGATTCGCAGAGGAGAGAGATCGTCGCTTGGTCACCTTGCTATCAGGTGGGAGAAGCTCCTCATGTGACGGCGACGAAACAATGGTTGTAGTAGACGGTCTCTTGGCCATCGATAGTGATCGGGATGGTGACTTTGACGGGGAATTCGAGGATTGGGAATGATGTCTTGTCTTTGTTTTTGATCGAGGCTGCGAGGACATTGGACGCAATGCGACAGTCGTTGTTTGCTGGAAGCGAGATGAATACAGGAACCCGTCGACTGTGGTTTCTTTCGACGAGAACACGAACTCGCTCTCGCTTCGCCGCAGTGCTTGGTGGATGCGGCTGTGGACAGAGGCCGCAGTTGACGGCCGACGAGATAGTGAGGGACGACTATCTCCTAGCCCAGTACTACTAAGGCGCTTAAATGAAGGCGACTGATTGCGCTGCAGTCCACCGCCGGGCACGCGTTCTGCCTTCTGGAGCCGCTCGTTTGCAGCTGAGAGCTGTCGGAAGGAAGCGGCCTTGGCGAACACAGCAGTGTCCGCCTGCGCGTCGCGGGTTGCTCTCAGCTGCGCGTCTTCTGTGCCCATGGCTTCCTTTTCTCTTATGAGTTGGCCGCGTTCTCTCTCACTTCCGGCACGTCCAAGCCGCCTATTATTGGTCGACACCAATGGCAGAAGTGTAGCCATGTCCTCACACGTCGCATGGAAGTGGGTTACGCTTCCGGGTACGCTTGAATCTACCTTGTTTTGTGTTTCAAATTAAACCTATAAACCTGCTCTTAAGCATTAAAATGTAGGTTTCAATCGTTGTGGGCGCCAACCAGTTCGAGTTTGAATTGAGGGCGAAATGGAGGCGGCGCGAGACGCGCTCGATGGCGCGGTCGCCGCGCTCTTCACGAGCCTCCAGGCACATACAGACGGCGCTACACACGCAGGAGATAACTGCGCATGTGGCTGTCCGCTTGATGTGCCCGATGCGTGGCGAACGCTTCGAGATTTCCCCGTTTTAGCCCGATGGATCGTGTCCAAATGGCGCCTCCACGCCGAGATCTCGGCGCCGATCGCCCAGAAGAAGACGCGCAGAGCTGGCGCGTCGACGAGTACACGTGTGATGGAGCTGCGTGTATCCAGTATGTCGAGTCTGTGCATGCGACTGTACCAGTGCGGCGTCCTGGCGAGTGACACGGCCGATGATACCGAAGTCGTCGCGGCGCTGCTCGACGTGACGGCTACGGACGTGTTTCCCCGCGTTTTACAGCACCGATCGCTGAGTTTGAACGTGCGCTTGCGACTTATGCAGTACGCGTTGGCTGCATGCGATGGTGGCGTCCGAGTTTGGATTGAAGACGTTTGCGTGGCGCTTCAGCAAGAGCTCCGAGACAAATCGGCTCAGACTGTTATAGCGTCGTCGACCAGGAAGAGCAAGAAGCGAAGCCGTGAGTCCATCGGCGGAGGAGAGGCCAAGGTCATCAGCAGCACGCTGTGTGAGCGCTGTGTCACGAGCGGAAGTACAGACCGAGGAAGAAGAGGAAGGAGGCAGGGTCTCGTGGACGTGCTGACGAGGTGGATGGAGCGACATCAGCCGGACGGATCGCTTGCGGACGCTGTAAGTGGCCTACGTGTGATGTTGAATGCACCTGATGTCGTGAGGATGCTGGAGCCGCCGTCCACGCGTCAACAAGGACGAGCGCAAGCCGGTCGAGGCGCCGCTGGGAGCTCGACAGTGCGAGTAGCTCGCAGTTTGTGCGACAAGATCGTCGAATCGGTCTCCCGCGATAGTCCTGATGGATCAGCAGCGATGTGGAGACTCGTGTGGCGTCGGGAAAATGTCAAGGTCGGTGTTCAAGCCAAGCTGTGGATGGAGGAAGTCGTCGTGGTCTGTGCGACTGCGGACCAGTTCACTCGACCAGTAGCACCAAGCCAAGTTGTGACAAGTGAACAAGCTACCGTATCGATTGGCTTTCAAGTCGTGATGATGGTGATACAAGAGACACCGCATCAAGGCGTCAGCAGCATCCAGATCCTGCAAGCCATCCGACGTGCCCTCTATCGGCCGGTGCTGTCACCCAACGCGCTACCCTTGTCCAAGACGATCCGCTCAGCTCTCATCAATTACGTCACGCGACTTTTTCTGCGACCTGTCGAGTACTCTGGTCAGCCTGCGACGGTGGACTGCTCCAAATCATCCGGCCATCAGTCTCGAGTCAAACAGGATCCACAGCAACCGCTTCGCACAAGTGCGACGATCAGCGATCTGCTGGAGTGTCTCTCAGCTCTTCACGAAGTTGTCAGGAGAGAGAACTCCACGGGACAAGGGTCAGTGCTGCCCATTGACCGGCGGGTGCTATTCGAGATGTGGCATGGGGCAATACTTCACTTGTCGTGTCAGCCTTCGTCGGCATTTTCACCACCGTGGTCCATGTTTTTGGCTGCGGTGTCCCAGTGTTGTGAAGAACTGAAGACATCGCTGCCACCGTTCGTCAGCGATTTCGAAGTCTTCGTGAGCTCAGTCGTGACATCCATCATCATGTCTAATGGCACACGCCTGTGCTCTCCTGGAAGCAGCACGGCCATCGAGATCCCAGCTCACGAATCAAATCGGAGCGCAATCGATGAGATGCTTTCGTTGATCATGTCGAGTGCCCGATCAAGCGTTGTGGTCGAGGTGCTGTTTCGAGTGATTGTTGCGGCAACGAGAAGCGAGCAGATCAACGGGCGGATAGCATTGTTTCGAGATGGTGGTGGCGTCCGACAGCTTTTGTTTCCATCCTTCGCAGTATTTATCACCGCGGCCGGACCCGAAGCCATCGATTCTCGATTCTCGAGTGCGATAATCGAGATCTACGACCGTATCAAGCAGCGAAGTCTCGGATACGGTCACGTGAGGGCACTCCTCCACTTATTGTGTGCGTGGGATTCGTATTGTGAACGGATCAGTACCAGTCTGTACCAAGAAGAGAGCTCAACGAGCCAACAGGGCCTGCGGACCGCGTTACACCTTCAGATATGGGAAGACGTCGTGCGCCTGTATGCCACCGATACGCTGAAGCACCTCCATCAAGAGACGCACACGTTCCTCAGCTTCATCATGCAGCTGTTGCGAAGCGTCGATTCGGCAAGGTGTCCAGCCGAACTTGAAGGTTCATTATTCAGCGTGTTATCAGCCATCAGTATCACGCTGCAGCAGTCAAGACACGAGGATACTACTTCCACCACGGTGACGCATGCGGACGACACGATAGATCAGGTTTTATCCGTGTTCGCACGGTGTACGAGTGCGCATCGTTGCAAAAGCCTGCTGAACGCACTGGAGAAAGACGGGAAGCTGGAAGATCTTGCGTTGAGTCTACGTCGCTGGCTCGGCGTGCTTGCGGTGTCACCTCAATCGCTTCCGAAAGAATCGCGCACCGAGCTCGTTGTCCTCGCGAATCGTCTGGTCTACCACTGTGGCGCAAACGCGTACGTCAAGACCATTCAAGTGCTATTGGCTCCTGTAGATCCCGTTCTGATCTCCGCGCTCCAAGCATACTCCACTCCGCCGACTACCGCGTCGAGTTTGGCTTCAGCAACTCCGTCGATTTCAATCGTGCGGGTGAGTTTAATCACACGATCCTACCTCGAAACGAAGTGCGTTCCGGATCTACTGGCGCTGACGACAGCACTAGCTGACTCGCTGCTGAATGCGTCGACACAGTTAGCTCGAGACGGCCTCTTGAAGCTTATGCAAGGATTCGAGAAGTGCTTGATCACGGAAATCATCATGGAAAAGCTGCACGATGCAATGCTGCTAGTGGGTGATCCTGCTCGAAATCGAATCATCGACAACGCACTCGCGATTCTTAGTGCCTCGGAGTCGTTGCAGAAATTGGCATTGTCTGGGGCCCTGTTTTCGAAGGAGCTCGTGTCTTTGCGGACTACCGAGCGATGGCTGCCAGTGTTCTTGATTGCCAGCTTGTCATCCGATTCGGCGGCGAGCTCGACAGCGTTGGGACAAGCGGAAGCAATCTTGGATTGTATCGCGCATGTCATTGAATACGAAGAGCGAAATGAAGGAGTGTCGATGAACGACACCAAGTCTGTCCAGCAATCAGCGTTTTCGCACGCTTACGCGCTTGTGGCACTGCTCTCAACAGTAGAAGCCGCACTACTGAAGGCCGGCAGTGTGACACCGATCGTTCGGGGGATTCAGGATATACATGCTCAGCTCCGGGACAAGCTACATGTTGCCAGCGAAGAGAGTGGGCCAGGCGATTCGGACTACTTGCTCTGTACAGTATACAAGCATTCGGGATCCCAAGGTCTTGGTGACAAGAAGCTATCGTCAGCCTGCTGCTACACGAGCGGAAGAGTGCGCATTGACAACACATCCGCCACAGGCGTACCCATGAGTGGCGGGCCGTGGCAACGCACTGTCAATGTGCCCCAAGAAACGATCCCCGAGTCAATGGCCGGCGTTCGCTTCTTCGTGCCATTTCGATCGTGGCTACGATCCACATTTTTGATGCCACACCACCAAAACAGACTGTCGGAAAACGTCTTCGTGGACATGGTGCTCCAGTTTTACCTCCCTGTGGAGTTCCACGGTGACCACTGTGCTCTCACTGCCGCGTGGATCGATGCATGGATCGAGCAAAGCCTGTCTCGCACGCGATGTATCGACCTATCCCCACTACTGCGCAAGGTACTGCTTCAGCTCTTGTCGTGTGGTTCTCCATGGCCTCGACTTGTCCAGTGTGCCCAAATCCTCCTCCTCGATCAAGCACAGGCTCAAGCTTCCATCCCACACGATTCTGTGATGATGCACATCGTCGATTCGCTCGATTTGACGACATTGTGCGTCATGCGACCGAGCAGCTACGACGCGTCAAGGACAATGGCGTCCGACATCACCTCATTGTTGCAGCAAGCAAGCGCCAAACTGAAGAAAAAGGGAGCTACCCAGCTTTCGGAAAGCCTTCGACTCGTGACGCCTCTGTTTGAAGTGCTCGTTCGCGTTTGTTTTGATGTGTCGTCATCAACACTGGTCAAAGACCAGAACTTGGTTGGCGACATCGAAGCAACGCTCCTGCCAGTACAAGCTGCCCTCAGTGAGCTGCTTGGGAGCTCACAGGACTTGACGGATGTCGAATGGTGCCACGCGTATTGGCTCAGTCTTGTGGCACGATGGAAACGTGTGTACTCCCATCTGAATCGCAGCAGCGCAAGCAGGCTTGCCAACGCGTTGATCCCTCCAACGAAGTTCCAGGAAGGATGAAGGATGATAAAGGAAACCAAGAGAATCCGTATTGTACAGTAGTTGATTGGACACTACTGCGGCTGGAAGCCCAGCGCGCCCGTTATTGATCCTCGCAGGTCCACCGTGGTCGCCTCCCCTCCCTCGTCGTCTCCTTCGTCGTCATCATCTTCTTCACCATATCTCTCGGGCCGTAAGTCGTGGGGTGTGTACGCTGCCAAGTCGAGCTGCGACATCTTGGCTGACAGGCTTCGATGCGATTCCCGCGACGACCAAAAGCTACGCCGTTGGTTCGAGATGAATTCAAAGTCGTGGACGACTCCTCCGGTCATATTTGGTGATGGCGGTGGCTCCATGTGAGATGATGATGACATAGGAGTGAACCCTGTCAGTGACACAGCTCGGCTGGATGGTGAAGCCGTGCCCGATGCAGCGCGACTGGGAGGTCTGCTCCTTACTGGGCTCGACGAAGCGGACCGGTTGAGTGGCGAGCCGTCCAAAGCCGCCACGATGCTCTTGCGTGACCCAGGACTCTTCAGCAACTGCTGGGGCGATTGCTCTTCACCTGGCTTGGCCTCGTCGACAGAATCTTCATCGACAAGAGAATCCTCGTCGGTACTGAGCTGAGCAATCGAAGCCAGGTGGATGGTGCTGCCGGTACTGGACACGGACGCCTGGGAGAATCGTTGGCGATTCTGCGGTGAGCTCAAGGCCCGGTGGAACGGCACTTCGTCATCAAACTCGCTCATTTCGTGCTGTGAGAAGCTTTTCTCCTGCTGTGAATGGACCATCTCAGGGATGATCGGAGGCTGCTGGTGGCGAATCACTGGTATGACAGACAATCTAAGCATCAGTATCGACAAAGCAAAGCCATTCAGGACGGAAATCCAGTAACTTACGTGGCCAAATGAGGTCTTTGAAGAACGGATGGGACTTGATGACCAGCGGGTTCTGCATTCTCTTGGCGGCATCCCTGTTGAGAAGCTTCAAGATGAGATCTTTGCTGTCGTCACCAATGGGAATGTCTCCCGGAAACTCGATTTCGCCGCAGATATCCAAGATATTTTCCAACGTTTGGATCTGTGTCTTGCCTCGGAAGGGCGTCGTGCCGAAGAGCATCTCATACAGCAACACGCCGAATGCCCACCAGTCCACCGAGCCGACGTAGCCTTCTTCCGAGATGATCTCTGGTGCGACGTACTCATGGGTACCCACAAACGATGTGCGTTTCTCGCCGAGTTCCATGTGGGACTCGGTGTCTAGGTGAGGGTACGGAGTCCGTGGCATGCAGACACACGGGCAGGAGAAGCGACGGCGGCGAGTGGGACCACCACCGGGTGAGGGAGCTACATCGTTGGCTTCGCTTGGGGTCACGGTCGTGCGGTTCGTTTGGTGCTGATCGCGCATTTTGAACCACAAACTGGCATCGGTGGTGCTGATGTTTGGTGACAATGGCGCCAGCAGCGGCCTGGGATATTGGAGGCTGTCAGTTCGACGAGCTTCAGATGCTGTGCGAGAAGGCGAGGCAGAGGCCGGTTTGACTTCGTACGCCAAGTCGAAGTCCGACAGCATGACGTGGCCGCTTTCGTGCACGAGAATGTTCTCTGGCTTAAGGTCGCGGTAGATGATCCCGAGCATGTGCAGGTACTCGAGAGCGATGAGGACTTCAGCGGCATAGAAGCGAGCCTGATCTTCACTCAGGCGATGGTTTTTCTGGCTCCGCAAGAAGGAAAACAGCTCACCCCCAGCACAATACTAACGCAGGAGAGAAGCAGGGAGTCAGCCACAGACTCAGGATCTCAGGAATCGGGGGATTTCGATACCTGCATGACGAGGTAGAAGTACTCGGCTGTCTGGAAAGAGTAGTGCAGCGTCACTACAAACGGATGGTTGGCCACCGACAGGATCTGTCGCTCCGTGAGCACACGCTGGACCTGCAGCCAGAAACCGGAACCAGTCAATACAACAAGCACTGCAACTGGGTGGTATGAAACGGTTTGTGTACGCGGTTGCGCCGGACGAGCTCGCTCTTCTTGACGACTTTCATGGCGTAGTATTCCTCCTCTCCGAGTCCCTGCCGTGACAACAATCTCATCAGCTTCACAGAAAAGTCGAAGTAGAAGCGCCTGGTGCTCACCACGGAGCGGACGAGATAGACGCGCCCTGTCGACCCAGCGCCAAGGATTCGGATCTTTTCGAAGTTGTCGGGGCCAACTCGCGACGACGACGGCACTGGCAGTGTGAAGGTCTCTTCTTTGGGTGGCGAAGGCACCCCTGAACGGACGAGCTGTGGACTCGACGCAGTCATGCGAGGTTCAATGCGGATCTCCGTGGCGTCCACGGCGTCGCTGACCGCAATGGACGTGAGGCTCTGCGAGAACTTGCGCCGCGATGATGTCCGCGACATTGTCCGCGAAGACGCCCGTAGTAGGCTCTCCGGACTAGGATGCGGCGATGAAGGTGGCGAGTTGCTCACCATGATGCTCACGAACTGGACTATCGAGTGCAAGGCTAGAAGTTGGAAGGACGCAGACACGACTGACGCCAGCGTCAGCGTCTGCTGCTGTCGCGAGCTTCTTTGTGCTTGGCGATCAGACCTGAGGGCAGAGCATCTATTTTCCTGAAGCCATTGGGCACCATCAGGACCTATTTCTGGACATCTCGACGGCGCGTGCCATCTCCCTGTAGATTGCGATTGCGAGTAGTCAATACTGTCGCAGACTGGCGGTGAGAGTCTGAGTGTGACGGACGGAAGTAGTCACGAATGGACTGTGCACACGGAGGTCGGATTTTACTGTCGTCTCCACGACCAGTGGATGGCTTTTTCTCTATTGGCTGTGAGTGTTTTCCTGTTGCTGCTCTCGCAGTCGCTGCTGCTCTAGCTCGCGCTGCTTGATACGGTCGCGCTTGATGTCGCGAATGACGCCGGCGCGCATGACCTGCCACACACGATGAAAATGGGCACGGATGAGTGGATTGCACGCTTCGTTTGGCTTCTATACTACCAACAGACAGCTGACAATCGGCCCATACCTCCTTCTCTTTGCGTTGCTGGTGGTGCGCGTAGTAGACAGAGCACGCAGCGCCCACGACGATCGTCGTGAGCACCGCCATCGGCGCCTTCGAGCGCAGGGTGGCCATTTCTCTGTAGCTCTTGGGAAGTCTGCGGGTGCGAATGATGGCCAAGTTGCGGTAGTACAGTAGTCCATTTCACAAAGTACGAAAGTGAATATATATAATTGGCTGAAAATAGGCAAATAAATCTAATTTCAGCGAATCATGGTCATTCGAAGCTGTTGAAAACGAGCACGAAACGACGCGAGCATTGGGAAATGATGGCCATTTTGACGCGAGTTGGAAGGCTCGACACGTCGTCTTGAACGTGACCGTGGCTTGGCCATGTATATTGGACCATGGCAAGAGTACCGGCTGGCAAAGATCCAGGATGATGCGATCCAGCGCATCCGCCAGGAGTGGGAGGACAACTTCCGCGCGCAGCTTCCTGATGGCGACGACACTCGGTACGCACAGTAGATCATTCGAATGAGGGCTTGACGAACTGATACCACCTTGTGTAGGATACGAGAGCTGATGCAGCCACTGATGGCGAAGCTTCCAGCACTCTTGATGGCAAAGAAGTCTGCAGACGGAAGTGACTCAGCTGGCGCTCCTGGGAGCCGGAAGGCTCGCAGGCCGCCACCGTCCTCAGCTTCGTCCCAAAGTCGACAATCTACGCGCCCCTCAACTGCCATGTCTACTGTATTATCTACGCGTGGCCGTACTGACCGTGCCAGCTCTTCAGTATCAGTCCAAAAGTCTGGTGAGCAGAGTAACCAGGAGACGCACGATGTCAGCGGCGCATCCTCGCAGCCTGCAAAGCCGATGAGCAGACAAGCTAGTGGCAAGAAGAAAAAGAAGTCTGGATCCAGTTCGGCGCCGCTGAATGCTCTAGAGCAGGTGGAGAAGCGCAAGAAACTATTTGCGAAATGGATGAAACAAGACCAGACGCCATCAGATCCGAGACCCTCGGCAGACTCAGTCGCTCCAGGGGACCATGCTCGCCTTCCACCGATTCATTCCCCAGGCCACACAGAATCCACGCTAATGGAGCCACAGGAGAGTTTGATGCGCCCTGTTGAAGTGACGCATCTTCCTCCTCTAGTCCGCAGTGAATCGGAAGTCCCTGAGGCACCGTCGCCGCGTGAAGAGCCGAACTTGGAAGACTCGTTAGATGAAGACGAAGTCAATCAGCTGCTGAATTGGACTGACAACCTGCTGTCGCCACATGCTCTTGACGCGTCACTCGTTGGAATGGATGAGGACCGCGACGCGCTGGAGTGAGCCGACTTCCTGGTACCCGCTGGCCATCTATGTGTGTTCTTCCGTCGTTACGATGATAAGTTAATCTCTTCATCTACTGTGTCTATCTGTTCGGCTAGCTTGCTCGAGGAGTCTTGACAGGCCGTGGCTCGCCACACAACTCCGACTCGGCTGTTGTCGTATCTCGCTTGCGTGCAACCATCTATTACAATACAACTCACCATCAACACCACAACTGGAGCAAATCTCCGTGGTCCCACAAACTCCACTCACCTTGCGATCGACTTGCTGGTAAAGCTGGCGGAGCATGTCGTGCGTCGGCACTGTATTGATCACTGGCAGAGGCAATCGTTCAATCGTTCAACCGTCAGACCCAGCAGATCTTCGTCGGATCGACTCCCATGGCACATCATCATTCACCTTGCTCACATGGCGGCATGGTATCATGCGTCGCCACATACACCGCTGGTATTCGAATCTAGTACAGTACCCCACACACAATCAGCTTCGTTCATCACCCACGCCAACACAGGCAATGCGCAACAATCTCGTACCATTTTGGCGGCTTGCATTGGAAACGTGGCCGCTGGCTGTCTCGTGAAGCCATTCACGCTGGTCGACGGCCACGCCATCCGACCTCTCGAGCCGCAGGCGACGCTCGAGCCCACAGACGAGCCCGTCTTGCTGCCATTAGCCCACTGCTGCGACGCAGCATTCAACGACGCCATTTGCGCGGCAACCCTGCCGCGATCAGCTCTTTTCGTACTTAATCGAAGTAAATATATTTGACGAAATCGTACTTAGTAGAAGTAATACTGACCGACGGTGGATCATCAGCGTTGCAATAGCCGAAGACCCGAAGGGATGAAGCGGACGAGGCTGGCACGAGGCGCGGCGGCGGCGCCGCGTGTGCTGCGGCGCAAGAACGTCGTGCAGGACGAAGACGAGTCGGAGGAGGAAGAGGACGCACGTATGAGCGGAGACGGCGCGGAGGAAGACGAGGAAGAAGAGGAGGAGGAGGAGGGAGATGACGACGAGGAGGAGGAAGACGAAGAAGACGACGATGAAGACGAAGAGGAGGAAGAGGAGGAAGCCAACCAGACTCAGCGCCGACGCACGAGTGACCGCATCAAGAGCGCGACGCCTCCACCGAAGAAGAAGCTGCGACGTGGTGCACAGGCGAAGGAGGAGGAAGAGGAGGAAGAGGAGGACACGGGGAAGAAGGGGGAGCAGGACGATGTCGAGGAGGACGAGGACGAAGAGGAGGACAAGTCTGACGGACCAAGTCGAAAGCGCATCCCACGGCGTGCGACAGCGGCTCCTCCCCGTCGTAACGAGCGTCAGACACCGAAGCGCGGGGCCGGGCGACGTAACAAGGTCGAAGAGGAGGAGGAGGAAGAAGAAGACGAAGAGGAGGAAAAGGAGGAGGAAGAGAAGGAGGAGCAGCCAGCGGAAAAGAAGAAGAAGAATTACGGCAAGGCCAAGCCTCAAGTGGTGGAGAGTGACGAGGCTCAAAAGCAAGAGGACGAGGAAGAGGATACGGGCACGATGTCCTCGGCAGCCGCCACTCCGATGGATATCGACAACGATGACGGGGAGGAAACCAAGAGCGAAGGCACACCACTCATGACGCCCAGCTCGTCACCTGTGCGTCGCTCAGGGCTCTCAATCAACACGCTGATCAGCAGCGCGTCGTCCACGCCCACGAAGAAGAGCGACCGCAAGCCGGATGAAGTGCCGTTCCAGCATCTACGCGATCGACTCCGCAATGCAGCGTCAGAGCCTGAGCTTCTGGAGGTGATCACGTCGGCGTGTTCGAGTCTCATCAAAGACGGCAAGACACCGAACCGTCTATTCTCCGTCGCGTTGCTGAGTGCCGTGAAGGAGAACCCGTCGCGGTACCTGCAGCCTGGTGTGCTTAAGTATCTGCTGCGTCTACTACGCTCGAAGCACTACATGTCGACTGGCAAAGAGTCAGCGCCCGGTGGCTCGGAGCTCCACGGAGGGTTGAAGAAGACTGGATCGAGCTCGTCGATCTCGAGCTCGATCTCCACTGACGCGGTCGCTGAGATGCCACTTCCAGTCGTGATTGCCAACATTCTTTTGCTCATCCTTAAGGTATGCGCACCTTTGGAATCTCTACGAGTGGTGAAGATGGATTGACACGTTGTTGTGATTCGTAGGATACTGAAAAATGGCCGGAGGACAGCTTCAAGGTGTTCCTCGACGACTCACTCCACGGTCGTGTGTGGGTCGACCACGAGTTCAGCTCTGCCTTTGTGCGCAACGTGAAGACGATGATCCGTTCGCCTGAAGAGATCTCTCGTGATACGAGCCAACCCGTCACACTTGTGCGAGCGCGCTTCATTGAGGGGAAAGACCGCGTGGAGCTTCGTGAGCTTGCCATGAAGCACATTCGACTTAGATTAAACGAGCTGGAGAAGGAACGGTCAGCGATGACGAAGGTGATTCGGCCGATGGTGCTGGCTCTGATTGACTTCGTGTCGATTCCCGAAGCTCGCGTCATTGCCGCGGAAAACCTTGACACTTGGCTCCAGAATCCAGCGATAAAAGGACCAGCGAGGGATCTCCTGAACAAAGTCGTAGCGGTGCGTAACAGGTCCAAGTGCATTGATGAGATTGAACCTGCTCTAACATGCGCCTTTTTGTAGCACTGCAAAACGTTGGAAGCGCCCGACGTCCGCGCCGTTGAGCTTCTCTTTAAGCTCAAGCTCAAGCCAACGATGTTTCAAGTAAAAGTGGAGGCTATCACGCAGATCGTTCGCCAACACGAAGGCTACATGCGCCTTGCACTGAACCTCTTCATCAGTCGAGAACGTCCCAACAACATGGGCAAGGACGTGGACAACATGAAGATCCTCCAGCAAATTTTCCGAGCGTCACGTACGTCAGCGGGCAGTGGGTCGTCGAGTGAAGACTCGTTCTACACGGTTCCAGCAATCCATCCAGGTGCGCTAGCGAGCCGAGAGCTCGGATTTGTGTTCCGAGATCTCTGTAGCTCGTCCGAAGTCGCGCCTGTGCTGAAAACGATGGTGCGTAAGATTGTGAAACAACTCGCGTTCGACAACATCGACGTCAAGACCGTTTGTGTCGAAATCCTCAAGAACGATGACCACTTGGACGCTCTAGACAAGTACGCAGACATGCGTCTGCTCGACTACACCGCGCTTGTCACGGGGACAGTGTGGCTCGTCCTCTTGATGCGTGGTGCGGCTGTCAAGAGCCTCCAGATCCAACAGACAAATGCGGCGGCTAGTGGATCGAGACAGGAAGCAGGCCCAGTCCAGCTTGGTGGGCCTGCAAAGCTTGGTGCAGCTCAGGCAATTCCTCGTCGCGCAATCCAAAGTGTAGTGGCAGGCGGGGTCGCTCAAGCTGTTCGAGTGTCCAAGCACGGCGGTGGATTTGGCAAGAGCAAGGCGCCAGTGGCTATCAGCGGCAAAGCAAGTCCGTCGTCTGCTGTTGGAAGTAATACGTCGTCTGTGACTTCCGCGGCGGCGCAGCAAGACGTGACGGTCTCAAACAAAGCTGTGAAACTCGCCGTGAAGGCCAAGGAAGATCTGCAGCAAACACTCGCACACGTGCAACGTCAGGCACTCATTGCGTGCCACGAGATCTTCCACAAGTTCGGTTTGACGGGAAAGTCAGCGTTTGAGAAATCACTGTACGAGTCGATCGTGAAGAAGTTGCTCTTCCTCGATATCCCACCAGACGTTCAACCGACTGAACATGACAAGACGTGTTTCCTGTCTACAAAGGAAGATATCCCGCTTCACGAAGACACTCTGGAAATGCTGACAAGTCTGCTAAGCGCGTGCGAGTCAGTTGATCGTGTGGAGGCGCTTCGAACGTTGGAAGCTGTCGTCTTCCGTGCCGCTGAGGGTCACCTGAATCGCGAAGAGCTGTGGGGTGCCGCTCACAGCGCTGACCTGGCGACTTACAGTGCGCACGGTGGAATTCTTGGTATTGAAGTGACGCGCACTGCATTCGTGGTCGATCTCCTGCGACTCACAGTGGTAAGCACCTGCCCTCCAGTCATGCGTCAAAACTAGGATGGCTAATTGAGTTGATGTGCTGTGTGTGTTCTGCAGTGGAAAGGTGAGCACAAACTGGAACACGAGTTCTGCCACTCGAGCCGCTTTTGGATTTGCTGCTCAATCCTGCTGGTGAGTTCCCGCTGCCTTTGCCTTCGTCAGTATTGAATCATCTAACCTCAGTGTGTTCATAGATTGTTGGTTCATTCAACCCAACGACCGTGGGAGATTTCTTGTGGCGCGAGATTCCGACTTTGCGAGCGATCATGCAAATGCTCATCACGGGACGTTTTGAATTCCCGAGCGTGAGCAGTGCGACCCAAGATCCTGAGCTTTTCGGCGGCCATCGTGAGAATTTCAGCGACCTGATCCACGCCAACAACCAGTTGCGGGAATACGAGCAGCACGTGATGACAACTGTGGCCTCAAATGTGGAAGATCCACTGATGCTGTTCGAGATCCAAGGTGTCGCGCGCCAACCACCACCAGCAATCATCGACCACTTGAAGGTTCTCGACCGCAAGTTCCGACTCGGCACTCGCCTTCGTCAAAGCAGAAAGAAGGACTTCTTGATGGAGATGGTTGCTGCTGGAGCGGGCGTCTCGGCGAGAGGGTCCGACAGTTTAGGCTCGGATGGGTCTTGGTGGATCACCGACATCGTCTGCGAAGACTTTGACACCGTGCAGTACCTTCCGTACGAGTGTTTATGCCGACTTCTCCTACTAGCACGTCGTGGGTCGTCGTCAAGTGCTGTATCGTCGTCGGGAGCAAAGAAAGCCCGTCAACTCGCGCAGGTCGTTCCTCGCCTTCAAGTCAAACTCCACGAGTTCCTCGTGGACCCGACACAGATCGACCAAGGCTCAAAGGTAGTGCTGTACTTCCTGGATTGCTTGGTTTCGGGCTCTCCTCGTGATCGTCGCGTGGCGTCCCAGATTCTTGTTGACCTCACGCGCGACGAATTGGAAGTCGAGAGCGCCTCATCAACACCTAAAAGCGAGTCTGACGGCACTTTGGATGAGACGGCATCATCGACGCTTCCTACCATGGAAGGTTTGAACCCTCTCGACACGATCAATGCCACGATTAACTTCGAGTGGTTGGGCGCCTTGCTCAAGTTGCCGTGCTATAACCAAGTGCGCGAAAATGTCTTCGGTGCTCTGGAGTCACTGCTCGACCGCGAGTCCAGCGTTGGCTCATTGAGTTCGTGCATCAAGGCGCTGTATGCCTTCTGGAAGGACGCCTGCGATCAGCAGCAGCAGCAAGACGACACATCGTCCGCGTCGTCCAAGTCGGCATCGAAGAGTCGCATCCCGTATTCTGGCGCTGCTGCTGATGTCTCCGTGCAACTCGCCGGAACGTTCGGGCGACTGCTTTCGACGCGCGAGTTCGTTTGCCGCCACTTGCTGCAGCAACGCGATGTCTGCGAGATCGTTTGCGAGATCTTCTGGAGCGTCGTCGCATTGCAGCTGCGCCACGATGCCTCAGATCGCTCAGGCGGAATCCGCTTCTCCGACTGCAAGGTCTTCTACGCTACAGACGGAACGAGCACCGTCCGCGAAATCAAGTTGCCGCTGCCAGTTATCCATGGTGCAATTCGAGTTCTGTGCGCGACCAAGTACTCTTCGCAAGGAGGTTCGGTAGCCTACGAGAAGCTGAGCGACTGTCTTTTCCCCAAGGTCAAGAAAGATAGCAGCACAGCTATTCTATCCAGCACGGGGGTGATCGCCACCAAAGATCGACGCCTCTACCCAGCGTATCTGCTGAAGACGATGGTACAGCACTCGAGTAATCCCCACCTGGTTGCTTCCGCTGCCAAGGCGACGCCACCAGAGCCGTTGTGGGAGCTCGTGGGTTCGACAGGCCTAAGCGACCACGCCTTGTCGTGTGTGACCCGCTCGCTGGCTGATCTGATCAAATCAAATGAGTCGGTTGCCGTGAGTTCTCTTCAGACGGTGTCGAAGTTAGACAGCGTGGAAGAGGCAGCGGCGTACATGGCTCGTTCAGTTTCGGCTACTTCGACAAGCAAGACGATGAGTGACCCCGCACGCGAGCACGAGCGCTACGTCCGCGACTGGATCACGCAAAAGGCGGAGATCGCTCAGCGCAACCAGTCGTTCGTCTCCGACGATGAGGAAGCGTTGCTATCTAGTGGCTTCACAGCCTTCCGGGTGTCGCCACCAAAGCCAGAAAAGCGAGCGCCACTGTTTGCTGTGTCATTCGACGAGGATGTTGACGGAGACGACGCGCAGATGCATTCGGCATCACCACGTATTGATCCTGTCGAGTCGGATTGGAATGGTCTGGTGAAACTCTACCCGGCGGCACAGATCACGTCCGATGAATCTTTGAGAACCCCATCGAGTTTCTCCTCCAAAGCTGCCAGACTTGTCCTCGGATCCTGTAACGAGGGTGGCAGCCGTCTGGATGTCCAAACCGACGGTTCGAGTGGCTGGTCTCGACGAATCGCTCTTCTCCATTGCATGCGAAGTGCCAGCCATTCAAGCTCTGGCGCAGCTCGACTTGGTGAAGCGGTGGCCCACGTTGTTGAACACATCGCTAGCTGTGAAAGTGAATCGTGTGCGGCGGACTGTGTCGATTTTGTGAAGCAGGCATGTGCGATGGTCGGCGAATCGTACTTGCAGTCGGCATCCTACAGCTTCATCGAGCAAGCCACTCGGATCCCGGACGTCAGCAATTCACGCGAGTCTCTGGGACGGAGTCGTGCGGTGCTTTCTACCATGTCGGTCCTGCTCTCTTGTGTTGATGCCGTGACACTGCGGTGGGCCAAGAGCACATACGCACCAGCTTTAAGTCCGCTCTTGCTTCACAACATTGTGGCATTGGTGATCGAAGCAGAGATCCTCGCCCGAAGCACTCCATCCAGACATCGCGGCGACGTCAACGAGACCAAAGACAACGTCGTGGTGCTTTTGAGAATCGTAGATTCGATCGGTGGAGGCGACGCAACAAGCTTGGTCTTCGTGCTGGAGTCGCTCCTGTCAGCCAGCATGTCAATTGCGTCGCCACAAGACTATTTGGTACATCATCAGGATGTGCGACGTGAGCTGATCGAGGTAAGCCACGACTCAAGTTTGCTGAATGGTGCCTTGGCATTTGTACTAACTCATGTGTTTTGTGTGTCGTGGTAGTCGCTATACTTCAGCTATCCACGAGCTGTGAGTGCTCACTTGGATGTGCTGGATCCGTCGTGGAAGTGGACGACAAACCCACTCAGCAGATCTCGTCTGTACTTGAAGAAGGGACCTGCAGAGGCAGTCGAGGCCGCTGTCTCCGACTTGAAACGCGAAGTCGCCGACGCGGTTGATCGCCTGCGAGAACTCTCGATCCGCGAGCCAGTGCTGGTCCAGCATGGACTCTCGTCGCTTCTGCAGGAGTGGAAGGGGGACATGTCGCTGACGTTGCTGTACCAGAAGTCCGGTGTCTTCCAGCAGGTAAGTCTGTCATCGCTATCAAACCTCTCTTGTCTCCTCTCTGACGTTTGATTGCATCGCTACGCCCATGTAGATCATTCGCGTCGCGGACATGATCTTGCCTTTCTTCGTGGAAGATGACAAGGCCGTGGAAGCGGTGCTGGAGACTGTCTTCGAAATCCTTGATACGATTGTTCGTCACCAGGCCGCCGAGTTTTATCAGCTTGTTGCGCGAATGCTCGCGTTCCTCGCTGATGCACTCACGCGCGACCAAGGACAGTTTGCGAGAGCGCTCTTCAAGGCTGACCGCCTTGAAAGCCTCTTTGCTGTGACCAGCATCTACGAGTCTGTCGCCGAAATCGCGTCGTTCGCGGGCGTTTTGGATGATGCCCACAACAAAAAGCATGTCAAGGACGCCCTTTTGGTTCTCGAAGCTGCTCGAAACAAAACCGTCGCGAGCTCGGAAGACCAGCGCCTCGTTCATTCGTTCCTGGTACGCTTGAAGGCTTCGCCTGTTGTCACGGACACGACTGCGGCCGGTGAGATCGAGATGTCTCTCCAGTTGCTGCTGCAGATCCTGAACAAGGCCCAGGAGCTCGGCACGCGTGTACCACTACTCGCGGATTGTGCCAGCGCCGTGGCCCCGCTGCTAGAGCAGCCCAACATGACGAAGTCGGCGATGAAGATGTTGTGCCAAGTCCTCCTTGCTCTCATCAAGCACGACCCGACCGACTCAGTAAGCGTGATCGCTCCTCACTACCTACGTTGCCTGACCTCACTTCGCATCGCCCTTCGCGAGTGTGTGCTCGTGTACATCGCTGACTTCCTCGTGCTCACGGACGTTCCTCAGCGTCGTGCGATACTCGAGCGACTCTACGACGACTTCAGCGATGTGGCCAAGTCCAAGCTCATGGCGTTTGTCAAGAGCCCCGCATTCAAGACCAGCTACGACGACCAAGACCAACTCTACTAGTGTGGCGAGGCGACGGAGAGTCAAGCTTGGGGAAGGCCAAATACATTTCCCAGTGAGGTTGTGTTTGTGGTTATTCTGTTTTGCGCTTCTTCATCCACTCGACAACAGCGACGCCAGCGAGATGGCCGAGTGTGACTCCGCCCAGCACGCCGTACACACACGTCAGAGGCCACTGCTGCCACGGTCGGTCCCAGTCGAGAGGAATGGGGATCGCACCGAGCCACGCGCCAAGCATCGCGCCGATGGCGACGCTGGTGACGTGGACCTCGACGTCACTGCGAGCTCTGCCAAAGTGAGTTAGTTCGAGTGTTAACATCGTAAAGAGGGGAGCGAAGGCTTCGACGTGCGTACCTAAAGTTGAGGACAACGTCGACTGCGTCATTCCAGGCGAGTCCGATGTGCACAGCCAGTGGCAGCATCGTCACACTGGCGAGGAGGAGAGCGAGAAGAGCCGTCCGCACGAAGAGCCTGGAGAGAATGATGCCATGAATCCCATCAGATCAGATCCAGGAGGTACACATGGAGGTGGTGGGTGCACGTACAGCTGAAAGGGAGCTCCAAAGAGAACGATCACGACGTGGAAGAAGGCCGTGCCGACGATTAGCCCCAGCAAGCCACGAAGCAGCATCGCCACCTAGATAAACTCCGTCAGCACGAGTGCAGTCCACAGGCTAATTCAAGCAAACGCACCGGACTGTCGGAGCGAGAGCATGTGTCTGGCTTTGCCACGAGTGCTGTATTGAGCAGCAGCGAGACGAGAGCGATCGCGCCGACGGCGAGCGGCAGTGTGGCATTGACGTCTTGCTCCAGGGATTTGCCCTCACTAACGGTATCAGTATCTGCTCAGCAGGGAGATTACATGGATGGAGGCCGCACGGATATGCGCGTACATCAAGAGCGGGAGATGGAGTGCACAGGGCCACGGCAGCAGCGCGAGCGCCAACGCGACGCCACGTCGAATCGCCATGGTCTCGTGATGAATTAGCTGTTCGTCTGAGTCTGAGGTCAGGGCTGCATCAGAAACTAATTAGCCTGTACTGGCGCTAATCATTGGCTTTTGGCCACGCAATCCGCATTCACTCTTCCCGTGGTGAGTGAGTGCTCATGAGCCGCAGAGCGTCAACTCGATCACAATTCAATCCGACACCAACCCCAGACGCAGCCATGAGTGCCATGCGAGCCGCGCAGCAGTGGCACCCAGCCAAGTACCTCGCATTCGAGAGCTACCGCCTGCGCCCCGCACTGGAGCTGCTTGCACGCGTGCCGCGTCTTCCGTCGGAGGACTCAGCGCCGCGCATCGTCGACCTTGGCGCTGGCACGGGCAACATGGCGTCGGCCTTCCGGTAAGTGGCAGTGTAATCATATGATTCAGTATTTGGATATGCTCATGTGTGGTGGCTGGTGATGAAGAAAGCGCTGGCCGCAGGCGCACGTGACGTTCGTTGACTCGTCCGCATCGATGCTGGAGCGTGGCAAAGCCGACCATCTCGCCGACACGTCGCTGGACACGAGCCGCCTGTCGTACGTGGAAGCCACGTTCGACTCGTTCCAGCCGACCGACGCCGTCGACCTCATCTTCGCCAACGCCGCGATCCACTGGGTCAGCTCGGAGCTACACAAGACGCTGATCCCAAAGCTCTTCTCGCACCTGAAGCCTGGAGGCGTGCTGGCGTTCCAGATCCCTGACACTCGTAGCCAACCGAGCCACCAGCTCATGCTGGAAGCCGCAAAGCAGCTCGGCTGGGAGAGCGACCTCGCTCACGTTCGCTGGGTCACGTGTGAGCAGGAGCCGTCGTTCTACTACGAGATCTTCGAGCAGCTCATCCCAGGCGCCAAGACCGTGCCGGCGTTGGATATGTGGTCGACGACGTACGCTCAGGTGATGGAGGGCGAGAACCCTGTCGCTGACTTCACTTCCTCCACGGGCCTTGGGCCCTATCTGGAGGCTCTTGGTGGTCGTGGCTCCCCATGCGCGGTGGAGTTTGAAGCCAAGTACCGTGAGCTCATTTCCCAGGCGTACACGAAGCAGAACGACGGCGCGACGATCTTCAACCTCAAGCGCTTCTTCGTGGTCGCGGCAAAGCCTGTTGCCGCTTAAATACGGCACTCAAAATCCATTTTTGACAAAAACCATAAACAGAGGCGATTTGGGCACGTAATTACCCCTGCACTCTCGTAAAAAGCTTGACTGTATTGTTAGTTGTTACGAAACGACGTGAAGCACAATTGCCAGTTGAACAGCTTCCTCCACTGCATGGGCTCCGAAGCATCCAGCGTCTTGAGGAACCCACGAGCTCAGTACATGCAAATCCCACTGCTCTAGCGCTATTGCAAGACCGTGTGAATAGAAGCTGTCCAAAAGCGGCAGCATGGGCCCGAAGAAAGCCAAGAAGGAGAAGAAAGGCGGCGGCAAGGCGGCCAAGAAGAACACTGAGGAGGATGCGGCTCTGAAAGAGAACGAGGCCGAGCGTCTGGAGCTCGTCAAGCAGGCCAAGACGTTGTTGGAGATGACCAAGAAGGAGGAGCAGGCGTTCAATGAGTTCCAGCAGCAGCGAGAGAAGATCAACTACTTCTGGATCGTGGAGAAGAAGAACCTCGAGGACCGCAAGGCGGATCTGCGCAACAAGGAGCGCGAGCGGCAGGATCTGGAAGAGAAGCACCAGGTCGAGATCAAAGTATACAAGCAACGAGTCAAGCACTTGCTGTACGAGCACCAGAACGAGATCACGGGCTTGAAACGCGATCTGGAAAAGTCGCTCAAGCTGTCGCAGGACGATTACCGAGGCGGCGAGCGCGAGCTCAAAGACGACAAGCGGCGGCTCAAGTTTGATCTGAAAGAGATCGAGCTGTCCCACGAAGACTACTTGAAGAGCCTGAAACAGGACCAGGACAGACGCATCACGTCTCTGAGACAAGAGTTTGAACGCCACGCTAAGGAGCTCCAGCAAAAGTACGAGCGCAAGCGCAAAGCCATCCGAGACGAGCTCGAGGCGAGGCGGAAAGCGGACACGCAGCGGATCGAAGAGCGTAAAAACCACCACATCGCCCAGCTCATGGCTGCCCACGAGAAGGCCTTCGGCGAGATCAAGAACTACTACAACGATATCACGCACAACAACCTGGATCTGATCAAGTCACTGAAAGAAGAAGTAGGCGAGATGAAGCGAAAGGAGGCCCAGGATGAAAAGCAAATGTTCGAGATCTCGCAGGAGAACAAACGCATGTCAGAGCCACTCAAGCGTGCACTGATGGACGTGGAGAGGCTTCGTAAGAACATCAAAGTGTACCATGAAGACAAGGTGGAGCTGCGCACAGCGAAAGCCCAGTTGCTCGTGCTCGAGCAAGAGTACGCGACGCTGTCGTGGGAGTACGAAGTGCTACTACAGCGGTACATGCACGTGCAGCGTGAGTATGAAGACTTGAACAACCAGTTCCAGTCCAGCATCTACGATGTCCAGCAGAAGAGCGGGCTGAAGAACTTGCTTCTGGAGAAGAAGATGGATGCCATGACCATGCGACTAGAGCAGAAAGACGCCGAGCTCAACGAAGTGCTCATGCACGCCAAGCTGGAGCCGGCGATCGTCGACCGCGTCAAAGGACGGCTCCAGGATATCATGGAGAACAAGAACCGAGACCTTCGCGACCTCGAGAGAGAGCTTGTGAACATCCAGCGGCTGCAGCAGGAGCTGGCGAACGCCACAGCGCTCAAGATGAGCGAGTACGGGCTGCCAATGGACGAGTTGGGCTTCACGGCTCAGATCAAGCCCGTGTTGCCTGCCCACACGTCCACCAACGCGACGTCGGCTGCCGTGTCGACGCTGCTGAGTGGTGCCAGGTCTCCGTCCAGGAAATCGACGACGAGAGCGAAGACGAATGCACTGTCGTCACCAGCGAAGACTCCCAGCCCGCTGGATATCCACAACGCGTCGCCGATCAAGAGCAACCAGACACATTAGGAGGACGTCAAACCAACACTGTAGGAACACGGGATAGGAGGGGGAGGGAGGAGAGCGGAGGTTTGCAGACAAGCGTGTACATTAGTTGCAATTTTCCGAGCCCGATCATACAACAGAAAGTAAAGCACCTCGACGATCTCACTGTCATGCGAAGCGCGTGGTCGGATGGTGCGCTGCCGACGCCGACAGGACGCTGAAGCACAGCTTCTCGACGCGAGAGTCCAGCGAGTCGAGTTTGTTGGCGATCTCCCGTTCAAACAGAGACAACTGCAGCGTCAGCGTCTGCGCGAGATGCGCACACGACTGCGCACTCGTCGCTGACAGCACGGACGCAGAGACTGCCACCGAGCCACTGGCTGTGGAAGGCGTCCCCGCGGACAGCATGAGCATATGGAACGACTGAGGCGCGGTGGCGTCCATCGATGGTGCGTGGTTCTGCAGAAGGTAGTGATGGGACTGAGACGACGAAGACGGCGGCAGCACGATGCTGCTCATGTACGAGCTCACATCATCGATCCCAGTCACGGCCACGCCTGTCGCGTCCTGGCCAGCGGGCGCGAGCTGCGGCGAGATGTGGCCCACGCTGTCTCCGTTCACACTACTACCGTCCGCGACGTGGGACGCACCCGCCATGTCCATGGCTGGCGTGAACTGGTCGGGCAGTTTGGCCATTTCGTCGTCGCTCATGTTCCTGATCTTGTGGGTTCGCTTAAAGTGGCGCAGCCACACGTGGATGGACCGGAACGACACGTTGGCCGCGTCGTCGGCTGCGTACTGCATGAACAGGTCCGTGGTCTTGTGGCTCAGCGACTCGGGCGTGACGCCGCGTCCGAGCTTGCGCTGCCGGATGAGCCAACGGTACAGCTCCTGCTCCACGCCCGGGTGGTACTCGGTAGTGGCCTTGAGCGTCTTGCGCTTGAGACTGGCGAGGTGCTTGGCGTCGATGCAGAACGCCAGGATGCGCTCCTTGTTCTTCTTGATATCGGAGACCTGCTGCCTGCTGATCCCAAAGTCCCGAGAGATCACCACGGGCTGCTCACCCATCTCTAGACGATGGAGCACCTGCTGCTTCTCGTGGATCGACAGCACCACGCGCTTGCGCTTGCCATTCGTAGAGGAGCTGCCTCCGCCGTTGTGGGCGGACGTGGCGGTGGACGCCGTGGAGGACGCTGTCGGGGAGTGCGGACCTCCTCCGCTGAGACCGTACTGGCGATGCAGAGACGAAGCGCTGCCGATATGGATCATGTGCACGGGTGGCGCGTGGTCGTGGTCGCAGTCCGGCCCACATCCTCCTCCATCCTCATCTTCATCTTCATCGTCGTCATCGTCATCTTGGTCCTCCTCCTCGTCCGCTGTGTGGTCCTCTGGGAGGAGACCGTCACCGTCCCCTCCGCTGGTGCTGGCGTCGTTGTCCTCTCCTCCGATGACCACGACGCTGGACGTGAGCAGCCCGTGCGGGTCGCCAGCGCCTCCATCACTGAGGTCGATCACCGCGACGGCGCTCACCGAGTGCGCATCGTCCGCCGAGTGCCCGTCCATCTTGGAGCTGTTCGACTAGAGAAGCCCGCTATACACTTGGTAGTCCGCGGTTTTCCGGATCATCGGAGGCGGAGGGGGAAAGTTTTCCGGATGGAGGAGAGAGGAGGGAAGAGCGATCTCTATTCGAGTGGATACAGTAAATTGTGTAATATTGATATTTTCTGATGGAACTCGGATATTTCGAGTATTCCCGACGACTCCAAGATGAATGATGGAGCAGCGCCGATGCCGGTGGCCGCTGGAGCTGCTGAGCGAGGAGCTGCGCCTCGACGCACTCGCGAAGAAGGAGAGACTGGCGCTGTGAATCCGCGATGGAAAGCGCCTGTCGGTTCACAACAACTCAGTGGAGGTGAGTCTAAAATAATGCCTATTTAGTTGATGTGTAAAATGCCATTTTGGCTCACGAATGGCGTGAGGATGGTGTTGCTTGTGTATGCAGCCTACAAGAACATCGTGATGACGGACAAGCGTCGACGATCTAATGAGCAGGCAGCCAAGGGCCTAAACGATGGTACGTGCGGCCATTTAAGTCCTTCTACAGTCCGTAGTATGTGAGACCGTGGTCTCATGATCTGGCCTGCCCTGTGGTGTAGCCTTGGTGCAGGAGACCCTCGACGGCCTGCGGCAGAAGGCACTGGACCTGCAGAACGACAAGTGGATGTACGAGGACGTCCACATGTAGCCAACGAACACAGTACAACAGTAAACCAGCACATACCCATTCCCAACGACCTCTGCCTACAGCGTGTGTCCTTTCCGTCGCCAGAAGCCGAGAGCTGGTCGCACGTGCCGTCAAACTCCACACCTCTTTTCCTCGTCTGTGTGCTGCGAAAGAGAGCTGTAGCTTAGAGAAGGTTGCGGAGCTTGAACTGTTCCATCATGGTGGCGCCGAGGCGAGCAGGCGAGCGCGTGACCGACACGCCGGCGCCTTCGAGCGCGGCGAACTTGCCCTCGGCAGTGCCCTTGCCGCCCGACACAATGGCGCCGGCGTGGCCCATGCGACGGCCTGGCGGAGCCGTGATACCGGCAATGAAGCTGACCACTGGCTTGTTTGGGTCGCCGTGCTCCTTGAGCCACTCGGCGGCCTCCTCCTCGGCCGAGCCACCGATCTCACCGATCATGATGATTCCTTCGGTCTCTGGGTCGTTCGTGAATCGCTCGAGACAGTCGATGAAGTTGGTGCCGTTGAACGGGTCACCACCGATGCCGATGACCGTCGACTGGCCAAGGCCCTGTGCGGTCGTCTGCGCCACGGCCTCGTACGTGAGCGTACCGGAGCGTGACACGATACCGATCTTGCCCTTGGTGTGGATGTAGCCAGGCATGATGCCCATCTTGCACTCTCCAGGCTTGATGATACCTGGGCAGTTCGGGCCGATGAGGCGCGTCTTGTTCTGGTTGCGCAGGTGCCACTTGACCTTGACCATGTCCTTCTGTGGGATACCCTCGGTGATAGCCACGACAAGCGGGATCTCGGCCTCGATGGCGTCGATGATGGCCTGCGCGCAGAACGGAGGCGGCACGTAGATGACCGAGGCGTCGGCGTTCGTCTCCTTCTTGGCCTCCGCGACCGTGTTAAACACTGGCAGACCGAGGTGCGTGGAGCCGCCCTTCTTCGGCGTCACGCCACCCACCATGTTGGTGCCGTACGCGATGGCCTGCTCCGAGTGGAACGTACCCTGCAATCACCAAAGCCAAAGCCAAAGCCCAGTCAATCCCTGAGATTCGCACGAGGTCTCCAGCATCTATCCTAATGCACAGCTAATGCCACGAACCTGCTTGCCGGTGAAGCCCTGGCAGATGACCTTGGTGTCCTTGTTGATCCAGACCTTGGCGCTGGCCGACATGGCGCGCGTGGCGCTGGCGGCCGTCGTCTTCACGGGGGCGCGCGCGAACATCTTGCGTTGGCTTGAGCTCGCTCGTGTGTTGCTACTGAGAAACAACGGCCGCAACGAGCGGCGAGGGGGATTCGATCGATCCGAGCGCTCGAGCAGCTCCAAGACGTCAGAGCCACAGGTGCATGCGCATTTTCAGCCAATCAGATGACGATTTGTACTTGAAGTCTGTTTTCATTGGATAAAATAAAGCATCTGCAAACCTCAACGATTCGGTTTTCAGCCAATCAGATAGCAGCGTGTACGTCAACAGGAAAAGATCGCACTGACGCACGACAATGGGAGACTGGGATGATGAAAGCCACATCATGACCCCAAGGCTTGCTGGAGGATATCTACGCACGACTTGTATTTCTATTGCATCTCCAGACTTCACGAGTCCTCCTCTCCCCTCGCTTTTCTGGGCTGTAGTTCTTCATATTGCAACGAGATCAACCTAAACACTCCACTTAAGGTGTACCAAGGTGCACACTACCACGGTCTCAGCTCAGTAATGGCTGTTGCGGATCACGCGGTCCGAGCTGTTCTGGATGCGCACGACCTCGTTCGGGATCTCATGGTGCATCCACAGCCGCAGTAGCCGGTCACGACGCTCTTCGTTGAGGAACAACGGCCGTCCCTTGTTGAGTTCACGGTTCCGTTCTCCAAACTCCTCCCCGTACTCGTCCACGTACAAACTGCCGACATACGCCGCCAGCTTCCAGTACACGAGCAGCACCGCACCTTCAAGCACCAGCAGGAACATGCAGCTGCCACGGCCGCACTTCTTAGCGTGGACTGTACACGCACCAGGGTTGCTTTCTTCCGGGTACGTCTTGTCCTGGTGAGTCGACGGGCACGTGCTCGCGGCACACAGAAGCATACCACACACGAGGCAGACTGCCGGTCTTGCTGGAAACTGGTTGCATGATCCGCACTTCCGCTTGGCGAGTTCGGCATAGAACTTGACGTACGCACGAGGAAGCGATCTCAGGTAACGCGTGCGATTCGAACCCGACGCGAACACGGACATGGATGTGTGCACCGTGTTCAGATCACGAGCCAGAACCCTTGCGTAGTCCAATCTGGCCGCCACAGCCTTGTCGAAGTTGGCACTCGTGAACCACTGCTGCAGCACCCCGTGTTGGTCGTTCATCTCGTCGTACGCGGCCTTGAAGCGATGCACCCAACGAGCGACAACCGGCCGCAAGTCGGAAGACTGCGACCAGAGGCTGTCGAGAGTGATGAATCCGAATTGCCCCACGTCCTGTTCATCCACGAACACGGGCTTGAGTGCGTGCTTGTTGATTGGAGACTGGTGGCGGAATCGAGACTTCAGCAGGAACGTCGTGACCTTTAGGATCGGAACAACTTCTGTGGCCACAACGTTCAGGAGCTTCTGAGAGTTGTCACAGGAGGTCGCGCCGGCAAAGTCCGCGAATGCACTCCCACACTCCTCAAGTACCTCGACTCGCAGTTGCTCCACGAACCGGACAGCACTTGTCGTCGACTGATTCGGCTCGTCGAAGAGCGTCGCAACGAAGAACTCCACGGTGTCATCAGAGTACGCCAGCTCGTCTGCCATATTGTCAGTAAACTCCTGGCCGCGTGTGATCGAAAACCACAGCAGACTTTGGACGAGGCGAGCTAACACGATCAGACGCCCGAAGTAGATCGCTTCTTCTTCCGTCTCAGCCAAGAGAATGCCCTTGACCAACACTGTGCCTAACTGACTCAACAGCAAGGGCTTCGTCGGCCAACGAACTTTGCCCCACTGGCTCTGCTTCCGCGTCTGGGTCTGTGTGCTTGGGTGCTCATCTTCCAGGACAATCGTGCCGTCCGGTAGAATGTCTGAGCCACCGTAGTACAGCAGATGTGCGATCTGTGTCCGAGGAGGCTTCGGCGTGGCTACTGGTGCGCGAGATCCGTTGGTCACTCGTGGCGGCTTCGTGACTTGCTGCAGCATAAGCGGCACAAACTGCATTGCTTCGAGAAAGCGCTGCTCCGCACGAAGCTGATCTCGATCAGGTGATCCCAGGAATGTACATAACAGAGTGTGGAAGAGTGCGAGGCATCCCGAGGCAGTATACCGATCTGGACGCGACTTCTGGGTCGCACCACATGCAACCTTGTGGATCGCCATACAAAGGGACGAGAGTCCGTCTTCGAGCCACGCGCGGACACGAGGAGACAACTCTGTCTCCGGCATCACCGCTCCTGACTCGGCGGCGGGCACAACTGGCTCGGGAGTTTGCGACTTCAACTCATTTTCTTCGTCCATCGCGTCGTCAGGATCTTGAGCTTTCTCCCCACCGATACGATCCAACCACCGCATCAGATCGCTTTGAAGGAATTGGCTCGGTTGCGACGATGGCGGCGCTGCAACGGATGACATCAACTGATTCAACTCATCGGTTGTCGTTGGGATGAGGACGTTCGAGATCGACTTGCACAGCGGGCACAAGAATTCCTTCTTGGTCACATCGACAGCATTGAGTGCGTGGCGATGGTGGCCGCCCGTGATCGCACGCTGAAACTGCGACGCGTGGTACGATTCCCAACACGTGTGGTGCACTGAGTGGCCACACAGACGCACGTGCACAGGCACGTCTTCACCCAAATGCATCTCATCCATTGGCGTGCTCAAGAAGCGACCTTGGACACCTCCGTTAACACGAGAGAAGACCGGCGAGCACTGCGCAAAGCCGACATGGCACATGAAGCTGTTTTCGGACTCGGTTGAGTGGCACATAGCACACTCTGGCAACGACGCGTCTTCCACAACTTCGTCATCCATCGCCACATCGCCTGATGTCCGCTGCGAGCTCTCATCGTTGCCTTCACCAGCACTTGAATCACCCTTCTCACGGCCGGAAGCAACAGCAAATGAAGCAGAGCCGTCAGCATTGCCATCCGTCGCAGGCTCATCGTCCTCCTCACCGGCAGCGGACATGAGCATCATCTGCTCAGCAAATGCCGCTTGCCGCTGCTGCATCTGCTGAATCGCTCGCATTTGAGCTTCTCGTCTCCGCTTGGCAAGCAACGCCTTGCGGTCTTCCTCTTCACGCGAAGCCCGGCGAGTATTCCGATACTCCTCGACAAGTACATGGCAGTCGTTGTGCACGCGAGCGAGGCGGTGGACTAGCCAGTCCACACCACGACCAATCTCGTGCTTCTGGTCTCCATCAAGGTTTACCATATTGCTGCCACCATTTCCAGGCAGCCATGGATCCAGTTTGAGCACCAGCTGAAGAACAGAGGACCGTGGCTCGGCAACCGAGTACACACTGGACTGGCCATTCGTCAACCACGTCAAGTACTCCTCGAGCAGAGCCGTTGCTTGCGCACGATATAGTCGTTCTGGCTCTGATGTCACCGGGGTCGTCAGTGTGTATCGGATGTCCTCAACCACATATATCTGGAGGGTGAACAGGTGAACTGCCCGTGACAGCAAGTTCAAACTGCTGTGTGGGTCGGTAGACGCTCGCCATAGCGTCTCGTACACCATCTTGCGCGCGTGTTCATGAAGAATCGACAGCCGAGCCGTGCGGAAGCCGACAGCACACGGGAGAACATTCTTGACGAGAGGAAAGTCCAACCATGACGAGTGCGTCGCATCGCCAGCATTCACCACGTCATCGGATTGTTGCTGCTCCTTCGCCTTCGAGGACCGTAGACGATGCTGGAACCAGTTCTCGTGAGCAGCTTCGTGTTGCTTGCGCGTCAAGTGGACAAAGGTCGGAAGATACTCGGCGTACAACTCCGGCTTCAGTCGATACAAGACCTTGCCGCCACCAGGGTTGGACGAAAAGTCGCTGATACGTCCGCCTGAGCCACCGGCATGCATCCCAGAACCATTCGCGTTGCTTGCACTCGTGTCGACACAAATCTCCTTGACAATTTGGTCCAGAATAGGAGCAGTGGAGAACTTGGTCGCGAACAAATTCTCATGCGCCTGGAGGAATTCTGTCGCAATCTTTGCCAGATCACTGTGTCCACACGGACCGACGATGAGGCGTTGCACGATCTCCCTTCGCAAAAATGCCACCAGCGACCGTCCTGGATCTTCTGCCATGACGCGCGGTGGCAGCTCCGATGCAAACTGGCACAACAGCGCCATACACTCCGAGACCATCAACTCGGCATCGCGGCCGTCCGTGTTGCCGATGTCATACCACTGAGGCACGAAGAATCGGTTCACGACTGAGTCCATCATCCAGTTGATACCCAGAAGTTGGAACCCAAATTGGACGAGCAGAAGGTCGAGATCCCGAAAGCGCAGGCAGAATGGTGGCTCACCATAGTTCATGCTGTGGTTCAACACGGACAAACCATTTCGCACCCAGAGACCTGAATGGACTTCAGCATCCCACACGATCGCTTGCAATACTGGCTCGATCAGATTCACGCGGTGCCAGAACCCAATCGGGTCCTCGGTGTTGTGAATCCACGGTGACGCACTTGTGTCCGCGTGGATCAACTGGTAGAACATGTCGAGTCCTCGCGGCGAGTCACACAGCGCTCGAATCAACTGCGCAAGAGCACGATGGAGTGGGAAGTGGCAGGAGACCGCGGCATCAACAGGGTTTCGTTCCAGAGGTTTGCCGACTTGGAAATCAGCAAGTGGGAAGTACTTGCCTGTCGAGGCCAGCCAAAAGTAGTACGCCTCCATGATCGTCTGCGTCAGCTTTGCGATGAGCGCTTGGTGTAACCGTACGGTCTTCGCGTCGTGGTCGTCATCGCTCACGTGCTTGAAAACATTCGAGATTATCCACATGAACACGTCCGACGCAGTCGATACAAACTCCACTGTGACGACCCACGCACGCGACTCGACTTCGACGTGGTCACCAAAGCGCCGAACCTCGGGGCACACACCTTGAATGTACGACAGGTAGAGCAGAAAGTCTGCGAGCCGCGCACCGTTTTTCTCGAGCACGAATAATTCGGAGATGCCTTCGATCTGGAGCGCGTACCGCAAATCGAGCAGACCCGACATATAACGACGATACACAAACACAGGTGACGACACGTCCAGGTCATACCGTCCTGGGAATTGCGTCGGCGGTGGCATCGTCACGAACGCCGACGACTCTGGCGCTCGAACAGTCACGCCCGCCGCCAGCGCCTCCGCCTGAATGCCCGATAGCTCCACGTCCCGCAATGTTGTCAAACCCTTGCTGATTACTCTCTGGATACCCAGCGCGAAGAGATCCCACAGGTGAATGGAGTCTGTCGATGAACTTGCGAGGATTGCACCAAACGCATCCGTAGATGGCGTACTCTCGTCCGATATACTTGCGAGCAAGGGCACTGGCTTGCGTAACTGTTTTCTTCGCAGCGTCTCCAGCACTGACACGACGAGAACCTCGAGAAGCTCGTGGTCGAGTACGAGCAGCTTGACAAAGCTCGCACGATTGAAAAACTGGACGCTGAACGTCAGGATCGTCACACTGGAACTACCGACGCCCACGAAAAACTCGCGATACAACTGCCGATATGATCTTGTGAACGCGATAGCAAACGCCTTCTTGAAGCTCGGATCGGCAAGCAGCGACATCAGCAGACTATGCAGTGCATCGCTTGCGTGCTTTGGAAGGAACGAATCAGCGAGAATGACCGCACGAAGCACAGGGAACTCGTCGTCGTCACTATCGTCGCTGTGCCCATCGGAATCGATCTGCGTCTCGTCCAAATGCGCCTCGATCATTGATCGCTCGCACGTGTGGGCGATAAACTGCTCACAAATGAGTCGACAGAAGCCATCCGAGAGGTTTGCCATGGACACGAGCCACTGCAGCAGCGTGCTCACGACTGGCGTCTTGGCCTTGTACTCGCTGGAAACGATTGAAGACACGAGGCCGTGGTGGCTCATAGCGTCGACGACTTCGAGTGCTTCCTCTCGCGACGCTCGCGATCGCACAACGCTTTGCTTGTGTGCTGTGGCCTCATTCACGATCTTCAATGTCTGATACTGCAAGCACACAATCAAGTTAGTTCATCATCAATCGCCAGCGTCAAAGCAAATGTCGCTTGCCCACGTACGCTGATCGACGGCAGTGCTCTCGCCAACGCAGTCGCGAACTCCTGTGAACTCTGCATCTCGTTGAAGTGGACCAGCACGGCGTAACGGTTCTCCGACGGCTCTGTCACCAGTCGCGCGCGTACACGATCCACATCACTGGCATGGACGACTGGCATGCGCCGCGCCTCGGTGATAGTCCGCAGTACCAGCGACAGCACTTCGCGAAGATTTACACGCGCTGACACGACGAGCTCCGGTGGGAAATACGCGAGTGGATCTGCATCATGGGCACCCTAAAACACCACCAATCGAATCCACAATCAATCAGTCACCACCATGATGAAATCGATGCTTGCACGCCCAGAAAACGTACCCTGTGCTGCGTGCAGAAGCCCTCCGAGGCCCAGGCCTCCGTGTCGCCACAGTCGCAGCAGCCGCCACTGTGTGTGTAGTAGAAGAACACCTCGTGGTTCTCGTGGTCGCTGGAGATGAAACACTCGTTGCACATGACACACGTCTCATCGACCTGGCACACCTTGCAGTTCCACGCGATGTCGCCGGGCTTGAACTCATACGCGCACATACGCTTGGGCAGCTGCTGCAGCCCTTCCAGCGACGCGTCGTCCAGCACGCACGCGCGTAGCTCCTGGAGCTTGCGGCGCTCCCAGTCTTCGTGGTCGCGATCGCCCCAGGCGTCAGTCGTGAGCATCTCGCGCAGTAGCTCCTTCACGCGCGACAAGCGCGAGTCCGCGTCGGATTCATCAGCCAGCGACGCGGCGTCATCATCATCCGCTATCTGCTCGTCTTCGTCGCTGTCCGCAGGCGCTGATAGAGCCGCATTACCGCCGTCATGACGCACGTGTTCTCGCGGTGACGACCACATTTCCGTGTCCATTTCCGACTCGAATTCGGGGATCAGCAGGGCCGCAAGCAGCTCATTCGACGCCGCGTGGGACGCTCGATCTGGGTGTGTGGCAGGCTCCATGTGTAGCTGCTCGCGTGGGGATCCACGGCGGTCTCGTGGAGCGCTCAATATTCCTTCCTTCCGCTTTGGCTCCCCCTTTGAACCGCACAGACACGTCGGTCACTGTGACTTCCGAGAAAGCCATGGCAAGTGTCCCGAATTGTCCCTATTTTAGTAAAGCTACAACAAGGGACTCCCACACCACTGTTGTTCCGAATTTTGGCTGGTTCACCAAAACAGGGTGGGAAACAATGAGGGAATACAAAATAAGGTAGTGTGAGTAATGGATACATGCACCTTTGAAGAGCTCTTTTGCTGATTACGACATGCAACTTGCTTATGATGCAAGGCGGAAAGATAAAGATGAAGCCACGCACTAACTTTTTTGTAACCCACGCGTGGGCAAATGCTGTAGGTGCCCAAGCTTACTTCTTCTTGCCAGCAGGAGCAGGCGGCTCGGCGGCCTTGGCCTTCAGCTCGTTGAGGTTCTTTTCCACGCGGTGGTACTGCGACGAGAGCTCTTCGTTCTTGACCATGAGCTCCGCCAGCTTCATCTTGCTGTCGATCAACTCGCCCTGGAAGTAGTCGTTCTCCTGCTCCAGCTCCGTCACGCGTTTCTTGAGCTCCTGCTCAGCAGCTTCCTTCAGACGGATCTGCTCTTCGATGCGAGAGCGAGCATCCTCGTTCTCCATGTGCAGGCCACCGACTTGGTGTTCGTGGTCCTGGGACTGGCGCTGCTGGTTCTCCAACGCGTTCTTCAATGCCACCGTACGGTCGTGCAGCTCCTCCTCAGCCTCCTGCTTGGACGCTCGCAGTTCCTCGAGCTCCACGCGCAGTTGAGCTGTCTCCTGCTTCAGCTCTTCCACCTGACGCTGGAGATCGGCTTCTCGCTCTTCGCCGCTGACTTCAGTCTGTGCCAGTTTCTCCTCCAGTTCGTCGACACGAGTCTGCAACTGATCATTCTGCAGTTTCAGGTCCTTCCATCGGCCCTGAAGCTCTTGGTTCTTGGCAATCGCTGCCGCTGCTGCTGCGGCACTCGACACCAACTCGACGTCTCGCAGTCGTTCCAATTCAACTTGAGTCGTCTGAAGCTTCTCGGAGATCTCGCGAACCTGGTCTCGCAGCTCGTCGATCGTGAGCTGGGCACTTTCGATCTCTTGCTTGGCACGTTGCGTAGCTTCCTGAGCGACCTGGAGTTTCTGCACGATCTCTTGATTCGTTCCTGATAGTTGACCGATGGCTTCCTGGGCATCGTGCATGTCTTTCTGAGCTCGAGTCTGGCTCGACTCGGCCTCCTTCAGCTTCGCTGCCAAAGCTGCCTTTTCGTCTTTCAACTGCGTGACGATGTGGTCCAAGTGGCTTAGCTGCTGCACGAGCTTCTCGTTCTCCACTCGCACTTCACTGGACTCGGCTCGAAGGCGCTGCTCGATCTCCTCTTCCTCGCCGTCCACATCGTTCTTGCTGCGCATCTGCTCCTCCTGCTCCTCTAAGCGCAGTCTTTGCGCGACATTTTCCGTCTCTAGCGTGCTGATCTTGCTCTCCATAGCATTCAACTGCGCCTGAAGCTCCTCCCTGAGCTTCGTGAGGCCCGCAATCGCACTCTGGTGTCCGTCACGCTCACTCTTGACGGCTGAGAGCGTCACCTTGAGCTCATTGACCTCAGCGATGAGCAGCGACATGTCGTGGGCGTCCTCGTATTCGTTGGCAGACGACGCCTCCGATCGCTTATCCTCGCGAGTCTCTGCCTCTTCTTCATCTCCCTCGCTGTCGCTATCGCTATCACTGTCGCTATCGTCACTGGCGTCCTCTTTGGAGACCCTGTTCACCGTCACCGCGATTGGCGGGATTGCCTCTAGCTTGCGCTGCTCGTTCGCCTTCTTCACGGTCTCTTTGAGCTCTTCGACCTGCTTTTGGAGCCCGTCCTTCTCCTCCTTGAGCGCCATGTACTTCATAAAGTCAACTCGCATACTGCCACCGTCTTCAGCCGAGGCGTTGCTTCCACTCGCAACTCGCTGCTGCTCCATCTCGTCCTTGTCCGCCTGCAAGCGCTGGATCACTTGGTCCTTCTCTCCCACTTTCTTCTCCAGCTTGGCGTTCTCGCTCTCACTTTGGCGCAGCTTTTCTTCAAGCTCTTGCATGGAATGCAGCATCTCCAGGTGTTTGCTACGCAAGTTGTACAGCTCCACAGCATCATTTGTGTCGTTTGCAGGGAACGCGCCTCGCAGAACATCGCTCTTGCTGTCTCCGTTGGACGTAGGTGACGTGAGACCACTGCCTTGCTGCTGGCGGCCGTGGCGACTCGCACTTGTCATCGATGCGCGAGAGCTCTTGCTCTCCAGCGTGATCACCGACATGTCGCTGCGACTACCATCGAACGACATCTCATCGAAATTCGAGCCTTCCGGCTCCCCGGGCATCCGCTGAGTCTTGCTAGTGGCCTTGGTGCTGATTGCTGTCACTGACAGTGACGCTCGCGGGTCCTGGCACTTGACAGCAGGCACCATGAGGCTCTCCTTCGACGAATCCTTGTTGCTCTGCACCATCTCCGCCAGATTGAACTCGAACGTCGCAATCTGATGGTCTGTACGCGTGTCAAAAACCTGCACTGTGAACACTTTGGCCTGGTACAAACCCGTCTTGGCCAGGTACAACGTGCACGTGAACGGAAGGATATCTCCCCACACGACTTCCTTCTTGTCCGCTAGGTAGCACCCACATTTGGTCATCACCTTCTTCTTGTGGCGTGTGATCACAGCACACAGCTCAGCTCCATCATAGCTGGCTGGTAAATGAGCGCTCATGCGGTGGACCACGAGCTGGACCTTGTAGCCCGTCGCGGCCTTGCCTGTGCGGCGAGCGACTTGGATCAAGTGGTTCATCTTGCTCTCTTTGACTCGTTTCTTCGTGTCAACTTCAAGAGTATCGCCGTTGCTTGTAGATGACTCGGCGGCGCTTGCGTCTCTGTTGTTCGCAGGCGAAGTCGGAGTGTGGAAGCTACGAGAGAGCGAGGAAGAGACGGCGTTGAGCACCATGTTTGCGACCCAACGAGAACAAAGTGCCAATGACAGCTCGAGATCTTACCAGTGGATGGAAGCCACGCAGAGGGCCAAATGGCTTGTTGAAGAGCGAACTGATGGTGTGGTGGAGCTCCGATCCTCGGACACAGGGCCTGCTTTCTCCGTCTCTCCGCGAGTTCTTGGAGCGTAGCTTTCCTGTTTGGGAGGTGTCTTAGCCCTCACGCACTGGACACAAAGCTGCTCGCGTTGCTAGTGTTGGCTCGTTGCCGTTGCCACTGACCACCAAAGCCTCCGTCTTCTCCGAACTGCTTGTCGGGAGGAGAGGATGCGAAAGATAGCGAGAAGCAGCCACGCGACGGCGCGACGTGCCAGCTCAGCCACTGTAATAGATCAAAATAGAGCAGCACTGGATCCCACAAGGAGCCCCAAAGCTTTGCAAGCGGGTCGGTTTTAAATCGGTTTTGGTGCGAAGAATAGCACCAACTTCAACGTGTGACAAGAGGATGCGAGCCAAGAAAACGCTCACGACGCCGAGGGAAATTGAAGGTTGGGATTCGATAGATATGGCTGGCGGTATAGTAAACGCATGGGTACGCAGTGTATCGGCTCAAAGGAGTATCCGTGAGCTGGATAGCTGATCGTACCAGGATTAGTTAGTGGGTACATGCTGCAGCTAGTAGCCCATGCGCTTCTTCCGCTCGATGGCTTCGTACGCCAGCGACCACATGTTCTTGATCGTCTCGTAGTCCTCGCTCGCAAACTTGGCGGCCACAAAGCGAAGCGACGGCACTGTCAAGGAGAAGTAGTGCAGGTTGCCTGTGATAGATAGGGTGGGGATGTGAGACCTCCGTGCTTGTACAAATGACCTCTCGCATGGGCAGTTTCACTCACCGTATCCCTTGTAGATCTTGCTCTTGATCGGCGAGATCTTGTGATCACGGCAAAGGCGGAACGACTGGATCTGCGTGTGCACAGCACGCTTCTCGTAGAGAGAGATGACGCACTCGTGGTACGCCGCTCGCGACACAAAGAGCTGCAGCACGTCCAGCTTCGCACCGCCATACGCAAAGTACTTTGGCGTCCAGTTCGCGTTGCCTGAGGTCAGGTTGCCCACACTGAAAGTGCCATCTACAAACACAGATCAGTGAGTATCGTATCTCCACCACACATCATTGCAAACACAAGGTGACATACTGGATATTCTGGTGAGAACGGCGCCTTGGGTCGTGTCCTTGTTGACTGTGCCACGCTTGAAGCGGATTGTCATCGGACGTGGTGCCGTCTTGATCAGGTCCAGCACGTTCGTGTACGAGTCATTGACGACATTGCGGTGGTTGATTGCCAGCACGGAGCTGCCGATGGTCACGTTGACACGGTCAGCGGCTCCGTTTTCAACCACGAGCTTGACCACAGCGATCTCCTGGCGACGGTCCTCTCGCTTGCCACTCCACACATCGACACGCTCCATAAGCACACCGAGCTTGCGGCCACTTTCGAACGTCACGTCGTATTCGTTGGGACCACATGCATCTGGCACATCGTCGGCGTCTCCTTCGCTGCGGGCTTGGCCCCAAGAGTTGGTGCGGTCGGCTGACGGAGCGAAATCGTCGTCCAGGTTCGTCACAGTCTGGCCAGCAAAGGCATCGTTGTCGTCCGAGAAGAAAGGCGAGTCGTCAAAAGCTGGTGCCTGGGCTGGCGCCGATGGACGAGTCGTCTGAGCCTTGGGCAGCTCCGGCGTCGGTGCCATGCTCTTGAGAGAGATCTTCGGAGCTGCTGTGGTGTGGCTGGCGTTCTGGAACGCGTTGGTATCAAAACTCAACTGGTTTCGTGCCGCATCCTGGGTCTGGCGAGCTCGTTGCTGTCGCTCAGCGAGTGCGGAGGCACCGCCGCTTCCCGTTCGGTCTTGTGGGTTGGCGTCGTAGCCAGGAGCCTGAGGCATACGCGGTGTGTTGTCACGTGGGCTGAATGGATCAAAATCGACGATCGTCGACGACTGCGTCTTGAGCGGAGCAGGCTTCTGCATGGGCATCGTGCCGAAAGCTGCAGGAGCTGCTGGGGTTGCAAATGGATCCGCTGGCTTGGGCTGAAGCAAGTTCTGGATGCTGGCGTACATCACTGGCTGGGCACCGAACGGGTTGGCGTTACCCTGCGGCGCCTGTGGCGCTGCACCAAACGGGTACGATGCCGGCGCTTGCTGCTGCTGTGGGAGCTGCGAGCCTAAGCCACCAAACGCCGGGGCGCCTGGCTGGGTCATGAACGACGCACCCATGTTGCCGTACATCTTGTTGGGTGGCTGGTTGGCCATCGTCTGTAATGGCGGACCGCCCATGGCCATGCCGAACGGGTTGTTTGCCATCATCATGCCCTGCTGAGTGCCGTAAGGTGCACCTGGTGGCATGCCACCAAACTGGTTGAACGGACCAGCGGCAGGCGCTGCAAGTGGCATCGGAGTCGGCACTGTAGCAAAGCTCCCCGACGAAGCAGCATTCTTCTGCTTACCGATAGGATCGAACGCAGCAAACGGGTCGTTCATGGTGTTGAGGCGGTGGTGGCTGAAGGCGATGACAACGAAGAGCTTTCACTCCGAGTGGATATGAAATGAGCCCGGCGGGGACTCGCCCAGATGCCAAACGCCTGCCACCATGGGACGGAGTGGCGGCGTGGAGAACCCGTGCGATGTGGTTTTGCACACAAAGATAGACATATAGGAGATGAAGAATAGAGAGAAGCGAAGAAGGAAGAGAAGGCAGAAACTACTCGAGGTCAAAGTTTAGCCCAGCCTTAGCCCGAAATGAAAAAATAGCTGTGCGATGGTGCGGCAACGGCTCAAGAAACAGCCATCGCAGCGAGTTTGATTGGCCCGCGGCTCACAATCAGCAAGAAGGAGAACTTCAACGTTAAAATAGGATGACTTTGCCAAAGATTCGACTAGGTATCCGCTATCTCGGGGTGTCATCTGTAACATGCACTTATATTATGGTGATGTGTGCAGGTGTCTCTCAATGAAGGAAGATTGCGACTGATCTACCAGCCAAAGTCCATGGTGGCCTTGGCAGCAGCAGAGCTTCCACCGGATCCCGTGCGTGCCCCACCAAGGTTTCCACTGCTCACGTTGCGAGAGGAACCCATGCTACCGCCGTTGAGCTTGCTCTCGAAGTCTGCGTCACTGTCGACTGAGATACTGCCCGAGTTGTCGTCGAAAGCAGACGATGGCGCGCTGTAGGATGATCCGAACGACTGCTGCTTGGTGGTGTGACTGTTACTGCCGCCGCTGTTGGTGCGGCTATTGGTGCGGCTAGAGTTTCCACCAGTGGCAGCAGCCGGCGCACCGAATGGGTGCGACTCGTAGAACACGGGCTTACCAGCAGCAAAGTCCTCGAGCGATGGCGCACGAGAGCCATGGTCGCCCTTGTCTCCACTAGATTGAGGCGCCATCTCCTTGAGCGAAATGCGAGGAGCACCAGTTGTCTGCGTGAATGCACCAGCATTGAATCCCAACTGCTGACGCTGGGCCTCCTGTGTCTTGCGACGGCCATTGGCGAGACGGTCGGCGAGTGCGTTCGACTTGGCTCCACCGTTGCTTGGCGACGCAGAGTTGGAGGCAGAAGACGACGACGACGACTCACCAGGGAACTCGAAGGTGCCCAACGAGACTGCAGGAGCGTAAACCGCTGGAGCCGCAGGGGCAGGGCCACCGAACGGATCCACAGCTGGAGCGAAGGGCGATGCACTCGGTACTGACGCGGTCGGAGAAGTCACACTGATGCTGTTCGCCTTGCCGCTTCCGAGGTTCTCGAGGAAGTCCATGGACGTGTCATCACGCATGGCACCCGCAGGCTTTGGCTTCTGCTGCAGGAGGTTCTTGATGTTGTCGTACATGATCGGTGCCTGACCACCCTGTGGAGGCTGTCCGCCCATTCCCATGCCGGGGTTCATGCCACCCATGCCAGGAGGCATACCACCCATGCCAGGAGGCATGCCGCCCATTCCTGGTGGCATGCCACCCATTCCTCCGCCCATGCCTGGAGCCATGCCGCCGAAGCCGCCGCCGTTCATGCCCATGCCGCCTCCACCCATACCCATGCCCATGCCTGGGGCACCCATTCCGCCTATGCCCATGCCTATGCCACCGCCCATATTCATGCCCATACCTGGAGCACCGGGGCCGCCGTAGCCACCGCCGACATTGTGCACTGGAGCAGCAGGCGGTCCTCCGTACGCAGGCGCCGTCTTGGGCTTGTCGATCGGGTTAAGCATCGCAAACGGGTCGTTCATGGTTGCAGGATCCGGATAGACGCGCTAGATGCAAGCCGAAGCCGTATGGATTTGTGGGGAAGGAGTCTTGAATCGGAAAATGCCCCTGGTAAGCAACTGCGAGCTTCTACCTGCTCTCTTGGAGAGCTGCGACAGAGCCTTGAAGGCCTGTGTAGGATCTTATCATAGACCTGCATCAAGCGAGCGGCTAAATTAAGACCGCAGCATGCTTCTCCGTCGCATCCGACCTCCAACAGCTCATCCCGATTCCGTTCTCGGTGCTAAAATGAGTTCCTTCGCTCGAAAAATTGTGTGGGTTCGCGCCGCGTCCTTTCGAGGTCCCTGACAACCCAAATTTGCTTCATCTCATCTACCCAAATCAAGATCGCAGTCACTTTGGCCAAAGGCACCTGAGCAGCTGGCGCGTCTATCCCACTATGTTAGGCGCGGGAAAGTCACAGTAGATGATCCAACAACCATACGATTGTCAACACATTTCCCCACGTCAGCGCGGTTAGGGGTTTCTAGCAGATTCGCAACTTTAACCTCCATAAACCGATCATATCCACCAGAAAGGCAGCCAAGTGCTGGAGATATTTAGATACATGTCTTGTGATAATGCATTTTGAGTTGGATAATAACTATTTTGGGCAAAAGAACTCCTCGCGTCCATCTCACCTCGAGCAGCTGGGCGCTCGTCGCGTCGTCCAGGCTGTAGTGGTCGATGGCGCCGTGGCCGCAATGGAGGCGACGCGACGACACGCAGTGAGTTGGTGCCAATTGGGATCAGCATCTCCATCCTCGTCGCCGTCGCCATCGCGTTGTGGCCGACACGACAGACAGACACGCAGTCAGTCCTTCGCTTCCTGGCCGAATTGACCCACACGGTCGAAGTGGCCACCGTCCGATCGCGAGGCTCTTTCTTCCCCACGCACACCCCCGGCCTCGCGCTTCTCGCAAGTACTAGTACAGTACCCAACCTACGACGGGCTCCTGCTTCCTTCCTCCTAGTAGATGACGATGAGTGACGGCACGGCGGCAACGACTCTGTCCGTGGGCTCGAGCGGGCTGGTGGGCCACGCGCGCTCGTCCTTCGGCTCGGGCTCAGCACGGCGCGGCGAGCGCACGAGCAGCAGCCGCAGCAGCGGCAAGCGTGACTCGATTGGCGGCGGCGCGACCACGCGATCGCAGCCACGCACGTCACTGTCGCGCGCGGACAACAACAGCGCGGTCTCAAGTGGCTCCAGTGCGAAATTGACGGCCATGGCCCGCATGGAGCAGCGCGGCGGCGGCTCGACGAGTACGGCGGCCCCGAGCAATTCAATCACCAGCATGACTGGAGGCAGCATCGACAACAATGCGAGCTTCGATATGCGCCACTCGCACTACAAGGAAGGCATCCGCCTCGCCGAGATGGGCGACTGGCCGATCCTCGTGCGGCGCCTGCCGCGCGAGCCGCAGCTCGCTCGCCACAAGGACCACCACGGCATGCTGCCCTTGCACTGGGCGTGCACAGAAGACGATGCCGGCCCGGCGGTCGTCCAGGCGCTGCTGGAAGCCTTCCCCGAGGGCGTGATCACCCGCAACAACGCGCAGTACCTGCCCATCCACATCGCGGTCCGTGCTGGCTTGCCCAACGAGACGCTGCAGCTTCTGTGTGACGCACGGCCGAGCTCGCTGCTCGAGGAGACGCCCGCCGGCAAGACGCCGCTCATGCTCGCGATGGACTCGAACTTGCCGGCAGCGACCGTGAACCTGCTGCGCCGTGCCCAGCAGAACTACGAAGATCCGAGTGAAGACAACGACGACGACCGCAACATCGCCGACGCCAAGCGCGAGATCGAAGTGCAGAGCCATTTGCTGCGCGAGAGCATGATGCTGTCGTCGTCGACGTCCATTGGTCTCATGCGATCCCACAGCAAGAACGGATCCACGCTGAGCGTGGGGCGCCTGCAGTCCAACTCAGTGCTGGGCACCTTCCCAACCGAAGCACGGTCGAGTGTCTCGTGGTCTGATCGTCACGGTCGCGAGTTGTCGTCCACACAGAGCTTCTCTGGCACCACCAACACGACGACGACGAGCAACCGGTCGTTCCACCAGCAGCTTTCTTCCGCTTCGTCCATCAGCAGCAACAACCCCGGCCAGCCTCACAACCAAGGCGGCGCGGTGGTGCGATACATGGACACGCTCATGTCACGTGACAAGAACGCCACCACCATGATCGACGAAGAGACCGAGATGAACGGCCGCTACACGGTCGATGAGGACGAGTACCTACCGCCTCGCGGCCACTCGTCGCTCGGTCCGCTCGACATCCACCACAGCCACAACCAAAACAACAACCAGAACAACCAGAACACTGGTAACAATGGCAACAACCCACGCTCGTCGTCGCTGCCACGACCGACGCATCTGCGCGCCACCGAAGGTGACCTGTCCAACTTTAACAGCGGCGTGTGTGGCGTGTGCTACAAGAAGTTCTCCATGTTCCGCAAGAAGTACCAGTGCAAGAGCTGCTGGATGGTCGTGTGTAAGAAGCACGTCGCCGCCAAGGTCGAGCTGCCCGGCCACGCCAAGAAGCGCTCCGTATGTGCGGACTGCTTCATCCTCCACCGCGACGGCAGCAACGTGCTGCCTTCGGTTCCAGGCCACCACTCGCACGGCTCGATGTCCACTGCGCCATCGTCCACGTTCCCTCACACTCACACGGGCACGTACAATGTCTCGTCGGCGCTTGTCCCAACTCGAGGCAACCGCTCCGGCTCGACGCCAGGAGGGCCCAAGCCGCTCACGAACCCGCCAAGCGGCAGTCGCCCTTCAGGTTCAAGCAACGCCGCCGACCTGCGCCACACCATGGCGACCGTGCCATCCCGGACGTCCAACGTCCGCTTCGCGCCGACAAACAACACGACTGCTCTCGTCCAGAAGCCGATGCCAGCAGCGCTGCAGCAACGCTCCGTGCTCGACAACATGGGCAGTGACATGACCGCCAGCATGACTGACACCGACCGCAGCTCGGCTGAGGTCGTGGCACTGCACCACCGAGTGGCTACGCTCGAGGAGCAGAACAAGCTGCTGCTGAGCCGCCTGGCCGACCAGGAGAAGCAATACGACGACTGCACGCTCTTACTCACGCAGACCATGACGCGCGTGGCGGAGATCGAGATGCGCATGCCCAACCTGAGGATCGGTGCCACGGGCTCGGAGCGGGAGTCGGAAGCTGATCCAGCGTCGTTCGACTTCGGGTACCCCCTGTCCGCGGCGTACAGCATGAAGTAAGGTCATACCCCCAGAGGGGTATACCAACGACCGGACGGCTCTTCCGACGAACCCGAGAGATTGATGAGCGACCAGGTCGGAATAGAACGATGCAGGCGCGAAATGGGGACGAAGGAGACGCCAGGAGCGGCGTACAAGTGTGAATATTGAGGATGGAAGGGAGGCTTGGACAACATCAAGGAGATAGACGAGACCCAGTGGCGAGGTAGTAGATCCGAGACAACTAGATCCGAAACGAATGGTAATATACTGCGCATACGAGACGTGCATTGCAGTGGGCATATCACGCGGAGTCGGCATTTTCGACGAAGAGCTCACGTAAGAAATGGCTACACTCGTTAAGTGCGCACACGAACTTAGTGGTTCCGATTGCATGAGAGTCAAAAAGCAATGGCGAGTGGTAAAATGGACACCACGCGTGTCGATCTCCACGGCGACACGACGGATCAGCCCGTTGCAACGGCAGATGCCGATGCTTCTACTTTAATGAGTGCAGCTGAGGTGGACTGGAAGACGGTTGCGCGGCGAGAGCGTAAGCGCCAGCAGCGCCAGGAGCTGCTGCGGTCCATGACGCTGGAGGAACGCAGGGCCTTCATCCACAGTGAGGACCATGAGAAGACGGACCAATTGCAGCGGCTGCAACGCGTTCACGAGGACGGAACCGGCCACGTGAAGCTCGCAGTGGATTTGCGTTACGACAGCATCATGAACGAGAAGGTACGCTGTCCATGGTCTCCGATATCGTCAAGACTTTTTGACTGACGGCTCTGTCTGTGGATCCCTAGGAGCTCAAGAGTCTGAGTAAGCAGCTCAAGTTCGTCTATGGCTCGGTTAAGATGATGCGTGAGCCGTTCCAGTTGCGGTTGTTCCACTGCAGTGAGCAGCTTCGCGAGCCACTGGCGCGTTTCAGTGCCGACCGATGGCTCGTGCACTGGCACGATGATGAAGACCTGACGGACGTGATGCCTGCCAGTGTACGTGCCTGGATGCGACCATCCCTTGATTAGTGATGATTGTTAATGGCTGTGTGAATATGTAGGACATCGTGTACCTGTCACCGGACTCTGCGAACGTGTTGACGTCACTGGACGCGACCAAGATGTACGTGATCGGCGGCATCGTGGACAAGTCCAGGAAGAAGGTGCGAGCTTCGTGATGATTGGACTGAAGAAGCAAAGCACTGACAGACACGAGCGGCGTGTTTTACACAGTGTGCGACGCTCCACACGGCGGAGAACGCCGGCATCATGACAGCTCGCCTGCCGATCCAAGAACACATCACCGAGCGGCTCGACCACATTCTGAACGTGAACACAGTGGCCGACGTGCTCATCCACTTCCATCAGCACGGAGACTGGCGCCGAGCGCTGACCGAGGCGTTGCCCCAGGTATGTTGACACTCTTGAGCTCCTCGGTGAAGAAGTAGCGCAGTGGTTAACGAATGCGTGCTCCTTGTGTGACTGTTTGCTGCAGCGTAAGCAACACTCGGTGGGGCGGAGGTCGAAGAAGCGCCAGGAACACCATTCCAATCCATTGCCTCACGAACAAACGAGCGACAAGCACGATGTCGTGTTCGACAAGGATGAAGATGATGCAAAGTTGCCCACTTGCCCCTGTCAGGAGGAGGAAGAAGAAGCCGTTGAGGGCGTTGCTTCACTCTTTCTTGACGACGACAATTGATGAAGTGATCTCATATTCCTTCAATAGACTCTTCTTCTGAGGCAAACGCCCTGTTGGGCAATGGTGGCCAAGCATACCCAGAGATTCTGTCCGCATCAGCTGAAGAACCATCGAAGCGTATTTTTATCGACCATCAGACGGTTGAAATCATCCAATCCCGGTCTGCATCTCCAGCAACGCACAAGGCACGGGTGTCTCCACATCCTAGCCGGCTGCAAATTGTCGCCAGTGCGATGGCTTTCCTATCAACAACGTCGCGGTTTGGCCCGGACCTCGACAAGCCTCGCAAGATCCAACCGGTAGGATCGCTTTGCTAAGGTCACCAATCCCAAATCCCTATCTCTCACGGAAACGTCAAACCTGCAGAACCCATCCACGTACGAACCGCATCACGTGACCATCGCTAATGGGCCACCACTACGAACCACGAGCCGCTATGGTACGATCGGTCCGCACCACGACAGAGATCTGCATCGCATCGCATCATCCAGCCCTGCGGGACCAGCACCTGTGTCATCTCCTCACTCCGTCTGCCGCAAGTCGCCAGCACCGTGGGATTACACGCCAACAACGAGCTGTCAGTTTGATCGCATCTTCACCGTCGACGACCTTGAAGCACAGAGAAAGCTGCGGCTACTGGAAGCCAAACGCCTCGCTGTAACGCGGGTCGCTCACGATCCAACGGCGAAAGAGAAGCCGCCAGAGGTGCAGCATCTCGAGCTCGGACCGGGAGACTATGAACTCGACAAAGACGTACGTTCCCAGCTGATTAGGTGGGAAAGGCTTAATAGCCTTGTTAACAGCGTGCTTGTAGTGGAACCTCGAGCCCGTGGCCGTGACCTTTTCATTTGGTAAAGAACAGCGACGTGGGATCTTGGACTGTGTCGTCGCCGAGCGAGACCTGCAGTCACACGACCATCGATTAAACAAGTACAGCAAGCGACTCACGGTACGCCAAGCGCTTCTAACTCTCAAGAGTGAGCCCATAGACTAATGAACCCTTCGACAGTCTGTCCAGCGGCGTCGGAGTGAGTCGGCACTGCTTCCTCTACGTCGTGTGACCACATCTTCTGGTGATACCGTGACCAGAGTCAGTGGCTCAGGCGAGCCAGTCTCCAGTGTTTCTAAAGAACTCGCCAAGAGCTACGCAGAGCTGCAGCGCAGCGCCTCCCGATTGGAACGGAAGAAGACGTGTCATGATGCGCGGGCGCTGCAATTCCAGCGGTTCGGCCAGCGAGACGGACAAATCGAGTCGTTTCGGCGTGGCCCTGGGTCGTATTTCGATTCCAGTAGTGACCACAATCCCCACAAAGACGTGCCCACTGCTCTTCCTCTCGACGAGCAACAACGACAAGAACTAGAGGCACTGTTAGCGACCGACGCACCGCCGATCAACGCGAAATTCGCCAAGAAGAAGACCTCATTTGGTCTCGTGAAGCACCGTGATATGCTCTCCTCCATGGCGAAAGCCGGACATTTGAGCGCAGTCGCTGTCGAAGAAGCTGTGGGGCCAGGGGTGTACGAGACGCGTAAAAGTCTTGACGTGCCGACTCACAGCCTTCTCTACAAAGACGACACCGTCCACAAACGGAGACCGAAGAAGGCCATCCAACCCAAAGGCACGTCGGACGAGTCGAAGACTGCAGAGGAGGAGGCGGAGATGCGGGGGCGGTGGCTAGAGTTGCGTCATGGCCCACAGTGGAAACGATCGCTGACGCCGTCCACCCCTGCACCAAAACGATAATCAAACCGGACACCGTGCACGCATTAACGTGCTTTTGTTCGTCTACGTCCTTTGCCCCTTCTAGGTGGAAGATGGCTAGTGTGGCTCAGCTCGTGCGTCGCAGCACAACTGCCCAGTTCGACTCATCGTAGTACGACTCCTCGACCACGGCATTGCCCGCAAGCTGCACGAGCTCCTCCAGCTCGCCCTGTTTGAACATGTGACAGTACCGCTGCACGACAATGGGCTCCTTGGTCTCCTTCTTGCCGCTCTCGTCCTGGTCCACGAGAGCCTCGCCTTCCTTTGCATCACTCTCGCCTGTCGTCTGAGCGAACCGCTTGTCCAAGTTCCATGGCACCATGAAATCTTGCTTGCTTTCGTCGAACTGGCGCTTGGAGTTCGCCTTCTGCTCGTGGGCCCATGCGTAGATCACGCCCTGGCCGCCCACACGAAGCACGCGGACCACTTCCTTCACGGCCATGAGACGGTGGTGAAGCGTGGACAAGTGGTGAAGCACGGCGATTGACAGAGCAGCGTCGCAGCATTGAGAGCGGATCGGAACTGTGAGAGCATCAAACACCATGGCGTTCAGGCCACGCTGTTGGCAAATCTCCACGAGCTTCATGCTGCGGTCTCCCCCGATGATCAGGCTCTGCGTCTCGTCGACACACTTCATGTACTTGCCGTTGCCGCATCCGATGTCAGCGACCCAGGAGCCTGGCTCAAGCGAGCGCACGAACTGAGCGACACGAGGCCACGGGTTGTATCGAGTGCTGCTGAAATGAGTCGCGACAGTCTCATAAAACTGGTGCACGTACTGCTGCTCCACAAGCGTGGGGGCGAGCGAGCCCGTCTTCACCTCAACCGCCAGTGTCTGCTCCTGCTGCTTCTTGCGCTCCATCAGTCGCTCTTGCTCGCGTGCCTGAGCGTCGCACTGCACCGGGAAGTCACACGTACAATCGGTGGACTGGACCTTGCGGAACGTGATGGACACGCGGCGTTGGCGGTCGACGCGCTTGCCGTCGATCACGTCAAAGAGCCTCGGTGGGATCGCGTGCGTCCACTCGTAGCGTGAGGCGCCCGTCATTACAAGCAGCGAGCGTGGCTGCAGCAGCACGCTCTCCATCCGTCCATCCGGGTGGCGAAACTCCATCACGATCTCACTGCCCAAGCTCAGCGACGCGATCGCATTCGTGAATGCCGAGTGTGTGTCGATGTGCGCGGCGATGCCCTGGCCAGGCATGTACTCGTTCACAGTGATCTGGTCGGGCTTGTCCATGACAGTGGCAGGGATCTCATCGATCAAAGTCTGCAGCGACGCGGGCACCTGCTCGGGCAGCGGCTTGCTTTCGTCGCAGCGACGCGTCTCGTAGTTGAATTCGAAGCCGTAGTGCTGCACCTGCCGTGCTTTGACCGTGTTTTTCCATCGCTTGCGGTCGTCCGCGTCAAACTCTGTCAGCAGCAGCGCCTCCTGCTCTCGCGTGATGAATTCCGGCAGTAAAACCAAGCCTAGAATGCGCGTCGACGGGTCTTCCAGTGACTGGATCCGCGAGATGTCAGCGACCCGCGAGAACGCGTCACGTGCCTCCTTCTCCTTCCGATGCATCGCGAACTCGACGTACATGACGCGCTGGTTGATCACCGCACTGGGCTTCTCGTGGAGCTCGTCGCGAAGCTTGGTCGCCATCTCCGGCGTCGCGACGTGGATGAGGATCACGCGGCGCGCCGACTTGCCGTAGAAAATGCCTCGAATCGCGTGCTCATCGGCGTCCTTGAGGCCGAGAAGCTTCAGCAAGAAGGACCGCAGACGCGGCTCCGCGACCAGCGCCTCCGGGATGCGGCGGCTCATCGTGCACCGCAAGAAGCAGCTCGGCGCGTTGTCCGAGATGTAGTCGACGATGGACGGCTCCTCCTCCTTGCTCTGCGGCCGGGCAGACGACTGGGCAGCATCTGCTACAGCATCAGAGACAGCAGCCACGTTCTCTGCAGACGCACGGGGCGCTGCGGCGTCGTGCAGCTCCGCCATTTTCCCTCTGCGGGTGTTTATTGGTCTGATCTCCAGTCACACGAGCCACGTCTTTGTGGGTCGAACTAATTAGCTTAGTTTGATCATCAGCTGAGAAAAGCCACACAGCCTGTCAATGGCTTGTGGCTAGTGCCCTGTGAGCAGGAAAGACAATTCAAATGCGTTTATATTGACACAACGGAAGTAAGACCATAAAGAGGATATAGAGGGGGTGCTGGAGCACGTGGCTGCTGTAGTCAGTCGTACAGCGTGGGGAAAGCTAATTAGCCTCCGCGGCTGCCAGCTCACTCCTGGCGCTGCCACACACAGAGCTTGCCGTTGAAGTCGGGTGACACAATAGTCGGCTCGAACGGATGCCAACGCACGTCACGTGTCAGTCCATCGGGTTTCATAGCGAATATCTCCACGAGATCGCCAGAGATGGCGTCGTACACGTACACTCGACTGTCGGCCGATCCCGAGTACACGTACTTCTGGCCCGTGGTGTGAAGAGGCGAGAAGTGGCATCGCACAAGCGTCTCCATGACCAAGTGGCCGCGGTACGTCATGACCGACTTGTCATTTGGGTGATTGATCGGCGTCTTGCGAAGACCCGGGTAGTCCTGGTACCGATAGTCCCATCGATGCGGCTTGGGAAAGTGCGGCAGTCGTTCGTACCGGTCCGACGATAGACATTTGCGCAGGTCCCACAGCTTCGCAGTCTGGTCCTTCGCGTTTGAAAGAAAGTAGTAGCCGTCGTCACGCGAGGAGATATGCGTGATACCGTCGATGTGGCCGGGGAAGACTCCCTGGGGCTTCGGATTCGACTCGTTCAGCACACGGCGGTCCCAGAGTTTGATCAGCGAGTCGTCCGAGCCACTGACGAACACGTTCGAGTGAAGAGGTCCATCCACGAATGCGATGGCGTTCACGTCGTCCGTGTGACCCTGGACGTGGCACAGCGGGGTCTTTGTCTGCATGTCGTACAGCACGACAGAGTTGCTGGACGTACCGGCGACAAACTCCGTTCCCGCAGCGTTCACATCGATGCTCCACACACCACAGCGACCACGATGCATGAACCGCAGTGCGTCCATCGAGCGCCCCTGCGATTGGTTGATTGAAAACACCTCTTCACGACGTGTGTTCTTGTAGTCGACGCTCACCATGCGAACGTTGCTGTTGATGCTCGAGTACAACACGTTCTGGTCATCCGGCATGAACTTGGCGTCCGTGATCGTCCATTGTACTTCTCGTGCTGGCAGTAAGGCGTGGCGGTTCCAGTTGATCGTATCATACAGCAGGATCTGCGTAAACTGGCCAGCCACCAAGAACCGAGTGCCGGACGAGTTGAAGCCGCCACAGTAGAGCCGCTCGCCAATATAGTCCACAGTCTTGCAGTGCTTGTGCTGCTGGAACGGCAGGAAGGTCTCCTGCAGCCGCAGGAGCTGCGCCTTGGAGTTGCGGCCGCACTGCTCTCGCTGCGTGAGCGTGTAGTACATCTGTCGCGCGCGACTGTTCTTGCTCATGCGTTGAACGGCGATGGGCCCACGGCCGTGGTCCGTCTCATAGGCCTTCAGCTGGTGCGCGATGCGTTCTTCCAGCAGCTTCTTCTGCTGCTGGCGCTCAAAGTCCGTCTTGACAAACCGCATGGGCATGAAGGTCTGGCCAGCAAACACGCGCTCGACGGTCGCCCGGACTTCCTCCGGCAGTACAGCGTGGATGTCATTCGCAGAGCTGGGAACCCAGACCTCCACGGAGTCCTCTCCGTCGTCTCCTTCGTCCTCGGGCTCATCGTCCTCGTCGTGATCGTGGCTCGCATCGACGTACTCTTCGTCGTCGTCACTTCCTTCTTCGTCGTTCGGCGCATCCTCGTACTCGTCTTCATCGTCGTCACTGGACGCTTCCTCCACTTCAGCATCCTCTTCGCTGCTCATGTCCTCGTCGCCATCCAGCGCCATATACACGCGCGGCACCAGTGGCTGCGCGTCGTCGCTTTCCTCGTCAGTCTCCCACAGCGCCATTGTTTTCGATAGTGAATAGAGCTGTTGGCCCAAGAGGAAAGAAAGAATTCCACTGCTTCGTTCCAAGATTTGGAGAGTCAAAATTCCAAAACAAGGTTGACCAAGAGATCTTTCGATTTACTTGACACAATGCTGTTGCTACCTCAACCTACCTTGTTTTGGTTAGGACAAATCTACCAAGTGATTTGTCCATCCCCTCCTGCCTGCAATGAAGGTCTTTGATACCGGACGTTGGATGCTGGCGAACGATCTTCTCTGGGGAATCACCATCCCTCCCTTGCATCATCGAGGTCAGCGAATGGACCCAGTGATACAATGTTGGACGTTCGCGTTTGGGGTCTTACGTGAACTCATCACAAGCGACGCTGGCGTCACGTGGAGCTCTTGGGAGAGAGGCCAGGCTGTTATCCAGACAACGGCCAAGCAATCATTTCCACGGATTTCGCTGCGTCCACGCCATCACCATCAGCTCTCCACCACATCCTCTACGTCAATGCTCCAAGCCGAAGCACCCTGTGATGTTGCGGTGCGAGTTGCAGTATTTCCCTTCGGGTGCTGAAGTTCCACGAATGTCGTCCGAAGGTCTTCCCAATAGCTGCGTCCTTCGGATGTCGCACCAGTGGGCGGATCTCCTCCCCCCTTTCTCGTTGAAGCGGACGTCAGTACGGAAAAGCCACCACCGAAAGAACACCAAGACCACCAAGACCATGACGAGGACAGCGCATGCGCGCCCAGGCGACGGCACCTCCGGGGGCCACGGCAGCGCCGCCGCTGCGCACGCCGTGTGGGGCATCCTCTTTCTCACGGGCATCGCGTCGTCGCTCGCGTGGAACGTGTTTGTGACGGCGCAAAAGTACTTCCAGGAGCGACTCAAGGACACGCCGTACGAAGAGACCTTCGTAAACTGGTTCAGCACGGGCTTCTTCATCACCACGCTGCTGGTGATGCTCGTGCGCACGCTGTTCATCGCCGACAAGATGCCTGGGCCCATCAAGACCATCTTCAGCGCTGAGGTTGTGATGCTCGCGGTCATGTTCGGCCACACCACGCTCACGCGCATGCCGCAGTTCCACGGCGAGGAGTTCTTCAAGCTCACCATGGCCAGCATCATCGTCGTGGGCTCGGCTAATACGCTCATGCAGGACGGACTGCTGCGACTCGTATCCACGTTCCCACCGCGCTACACACAGGCAGTGGTCTCAGGCCAAGCCATGGCTGGCGTGGTCGTCGCGGTGTCCAATTTGGTGATTTTGGCGGCCGACGTTGGCGGCGCCAGTGGAGAGAATACGCCTACAACATTGTGGGGTGTGTTGGCTGGAGACGCAGATCTCAGTGCGTTCGCCTACTTCGTGTTTGTGTTCATCGTGGTGCTACTGAGTACGATCGCGTTCGTGGCTCTCACTCGAATGGAACTCTTCCGCCACTACCACCACCACCAAAGCAAGAACAAAGACAAGCCGTACATGAAGGCTAGTGGCAAGGGAGAGGACGGAGTGCTCTCCAGACAAAAGCTTCTGGACGGAGACAACGAGGACGACGAGGACGAAGCCAAGGAGCTGTACCTGATCGACTTGTTCTACAAGATCCGACTCCACGGGATGACCGTGTTCCTGGTCTTCTGCCTTTCAGTGGCCGTGTTTCCCGGGTTGACATCGCTGCTGCACTCAAACTATCCACAGAAAGGCAGGTTCTTCCGCGACTTGTTCGTGCCTGCCGGCTTTGTGTTGTTCAACACTGGCGATCTACTGGGACGTTGGACTGCCGGCTCTGTGCCGCTTCTCAATGGCAAGCAATTGCTCACTGCTGCTGTCTCGCGTGCCGTGTTTATCCCACTGCTGATGTTCTCGAACCTACAGAACCAGCATAACCAAGTCATCTCGGTCGTGATCTTCAAGAGCGACGTGTTCCCAGCCATCTTCATGTTTGCGTGTGCCTACACGAACGGCCTCGTGTCAACACAAGCGTTGATGCAGTACCCAAAGCTGCTTTCTGGCAGCAAGGAGAAGGAACTGGGCGGGACAATCATGTTCTTCCTGCTCTCGCTTGGGCTCTGCGCCGGCGCCTTGCTCTCGTTCGTGCTGCTTGCCATGCTCAAGCCTTAAGAGGGTTGCAGGCATCCCAACCTACGGGCCTTACAACAAGAGACGCCTCATAGCAAGCCACTGCCTCTTCGACAAACCTTACACAAGAGTGTCAAGGTTCCAGCCACATAGCTAGCATGCGCAAAAGCTAAAGCTAACCAAACACCATTGCCATGGCCGCGAGATCCGTTGGACGGGAGTGGATATCGCAAATGAGACGCTCCGTGCCGCTCTGGGCAGCACGTGCCGCCTTTCTCGCGATTCCAGATCCCAGCACACGACACCAGTGGCGAGCGGGTGCCTCGGCTTCATGTCTATGGGTCTGTGGCCAGAAAGCGAGTCAGTTCACTTCGCGTCAAGCCGAACTCGCGCAGTTTCGCCTGTGGTCATCAGTTGAAGAGCTCCTCAGACTGAGCAGGGCCAATCGAAACTGAGATCATTTCTGAGTTGGCGCCCTGTGATTGGCTGTGAGCTGACTCAGCTGAGACCAAGCATCCAGTCGCAACGTTTGACACGCGAAAAGCTGCACCTGGGTCATGACGCAATCTGTCAAGGCCTTGTCAAGGGATGACGAGAGAGATAAAGACGCAGCGTGTTGGATTCGGAGCCAGCGCATGAGACGAGGCTGGCGATGGGCTGCTGTCATTGGCCATGGCGAGGAGGCGCAGCCACTGACACAGCAGTGACAGCGGCGCATCGCGTGGCAACCACCGGGGGGATGCGACATCTCAGCATTCTCGATGCTGAAGCGGTGCCTGGAACCTTCGTCCGCGAATCTGGTGGCTCTGATCGCCTGTCAACCACGAGCAGCGATACTCGTGCCATCATTCATTTCTGAAGCTCTCTGGCTGGCTCGCAAGAGTTAGGAACGCCAGGATTCTACCGTACCGCTCTTGCGGAGATTTTTTTGGGGGGGGGGG
>JAADVL010000619.1:0-19541 GCA_023334995.1 Pythium sukuiense | reverse complement strand
CAACAGCAGCGTCCGCTCGGTCGCATCTACCGCCAACACCACCGTGGGACGGGACGACTACAACCGTCGCGAGTCAGGCATCTTCGAGAGTGTATTTGCTGGCCAGCGCCCGCACTTGGACGAGGGCATGTACCCGCCACTCCGCGAGCTGATTGAGGTGGCGTGGCACTCGGACCCACGCGTCCGCCCAAGTGCGCAGAACATTGTCAGCGTCTTGGAGACCATCCAGGAGGAAACTTGTGCTGTGTACGCGATGGAACTGATTGCATCGTTGGAGTGTGGACTCGTCCATGCAAAGATTACGTCGTCGATGTCGGTATCCGCCCAGCAGACGCGGCTTGCAGACTTGTCAGCGATCAGTTTCGCTGGCTCACATGCGATTGAGAAGATGTACGGCATGGAACATATCACGAGTGAGTATGAAGCCATCCGCATCGGCAACATGCTCATGGACGCTGGCTTCCTCCACCACATCAAACACGGACGCAGCTTCGAGTACTCGGCAGCTCTCTTTTACTTCGACGAGGAGCAGATTCACTTGTGCCAGCCACTTGCGATCTTGGAAGAAGGCACGGTGTCGACGGAGCAGGAGAGCTCTGAACTGGCTGGCCTCCAACCGCGCCACGCACAGCAAGGCCGTTCTCGCCACAACAGACGCGGCGCCCACGGCTCTGACGCATCGAGTGCCCATCGCCCGCACATGCGTCGTGCCCAGGAGTCGTCGAACCACGGATCGGTGATGATGGACAACGTGACGGGCGTGATGTGTATGTGCCGTAAGCTGGGACAAAAGTCAGTCTCGGCTCAGACCACAAGACGGCGTCTGCGCCTGAAGTTCAGACTCGCAGACGAGAACCAAGTCACGGCGAGACTTCTGGCCGATGACCACGCGACCGGATCGGGGGAGTTCCCTGAGAACGCGTACAACCGCATGGGTCGCATGGCTTAGCCCAAAGGCAGACGCCGATCGAAGGCTATATGTGAGTGGCACGAGGTTAGATACCGTGGATGTGTGAGAGAGTTTTCCATCGTCTATACTGCAACCGTTGATTTTCACCTTTACAACACGCCCAGCCGCTTCAGTTCTCTTGCCTTGACTGGGTCGTGCACGTACGTGTCACCGTTCTTCATGTGCCACATTGCACCCCCCAGGTTGATGCCCCACGATCGCTTCGGGTACGCCTCGTCGTCGTGTGGCACGTGGAACTTGGTGCTCATGCCCTTGCAGCTTCCGTGGATCTGTGCATACGCTTGGAACGCAGGAAGCAGCACTTCTCGCCAACGCTCGTCGTTGAATCGCCAAATGAAGCCGAGCTGGTCGAGTTCATCCTTGATGACGCGGGGTAGCTCGATCTGCCCTCCACGGACCCGCGTAATCCAGTGGCCCAAACGGAACCCTCTCGCCTGCTGCGGCCACTTCCCTCCATGGTCTGGAACGACAAAGTCAGTGCCAATGAGCACGTCGCCGTGGATTTTCAGGTACGCCTTCATTGCTGGTAACACGATACGGCGTGCAGTGACCTCGACACGATCGGCGGCGTTCCACACAAAGCCGATGCGATCCAATTCGGATCGACACGCACGTACTTGATCCTCGTATACTCCCTGGTGGCGAATGCTCTTGACGGTGTGTCCCAGGCGCCAGCCATACGCGCTCTCGGGCCACGGGTCTTCGGCTGGCACGACAAAGTCCTGGGGCACATCGCAGTGTCCGTGGACATGCGCGAAGGCTTCCAGTGACGGGAAGATCGTGAAACTCCACAGACTCTCGGACAGATCGAACGCGAAACCCAACGAGTCTAGCTCGCTCTCGCACTGGCCCACGTACTCTGCGTATTTCCCCGACCGTACCATGTACACGTGGCGCCCCAAGTGGTACCCACGTAAATGCACCGGCCACGGGTTCTCTTCCGACGCTTCTGCAGGAATCTCAAACGCCAGTGGCACGTCCACGTGGCCGTGGAGCTCCTTGTACATCTTGAGCCCTGGTAGAAAGTACTGGTGCCACTTGGCATCACGCACGTTCCACACAAACCCGATTGCGTCCAGTGCTTCGACGTCTTCATCTTCGAGAAACGTCCTCTCACGTCGCAGCTTGGACACTTGGAGGCCCAAGTGGTAGCCCCACGTTTCACGAGGCCACTTCTTGTCGTTTCCCGAGGGCACGACGAACTTTTGCGGCACGAAGAGATCACTGTGGATGGATGCGTAGCTCTTCAGGGCAGGGATCAACACGCTGTCGAAGACGTACTGGCGCCATGTGTACACGGGGAACCCGAAGCTCTCGAGTGCGCCGATGTAGTCCTCTCCTCCCTTGGGCGCCTTGCCGTTTGCTATGAGCTGCATGAGCTTGTGGGTCTTCATGCCGAGTGCGAGACCGCGCAGCTCGCTGGGCCAGGTCTTGGAACGCGGAATTTCGAAGCCGATCGGCACTGCAAAGTGCTTCTCGCGCTCATAGAACAGCCGCAGGCCCTGCGCGACCAACGCGAGCTCTCGCTGGCGCTTGGTCATGGCGCGAACGGGCGATAACGCGCTATCGATGCTGAAGAATCGAGTCGTCGGAGGGGCTGACGCCAACGCTACTACTGGGTGGAGCCACGAGATGCAAGCGCCGTTAGCACGACCAGCGAGAGCTCGGGGCGCATATCTAGATGTCGTCCATGTTGAAGGCTGTTGTGTTGCGCGTGGAGCGCGGCGGCCGTGGACGAAGAGACGCCGGAGACTCATGTGACGTCGCCGGAGCTTCAAGTGTCGATGGTCATTCGCTGGTGCTGCGGCAACTTCGGGCTTGTATTCAAGTTGCTACGGTAGTTGATTAGCCTAGCCAAAAAAAATTATTATTTTGATTGGTTTTAGCCTGCGCCAATTACGAAGGACTTGATTTGATTGGCTATATATGTTGTGTAGATGTAGCCGCCAGCGAGCTTGTCAATGCTGCAGCTCATCATCGAAAATGAGCGCGGTGTCGGGAAGCTGTCCGATCTGCTCGCGGCACTTCCGCCAGGAGAATCTGGCGCTGCACGTGGAGTCATGTCTGCAGCAAAGCGCGTCGGCGGAGAAGAAGCGGAAGCGCGTTGATCCATTCAGCCAGTGGTCTGGAGCTAGTACCAAGACGACGGTCTCACCATCAGCAGCGTTCACATCTCCTTCCAGTCATTTGAGCCAACCAAACACAAACGGTGACCGCGTACCTACACCATCCAATGCAGAACGTGGTGCCTCGGTGGAGGTGCGCAAGCCACGTGTCGTGAATGAAAATGCACCGCTGGCGGAGCGTCTGCGGCCGCTGAGTCTGGAGGATTTTGTTGGCCAGGACGAGCTCGTCGGTCCGGGGAAGCTGCTATCCACGCTCATCCAGTCCGACCGTGTGCCGAACATGATATTGTGGGGTCCGCCTGGTTGCGGCAAGACCACGCTGGCGACTATCATCTCGCGACGGACCGGCAGCAAGTTCATCGTTTTGTCTGGCGCGACGTCCAACATGGCGGACATGAAAGAGGCGATCGACAAGGCTCGTGGAGAGAAGAAAATGTTTCGACGCCACACGATCGTGTTTGTGGACGAGATCCACCGATTCAAGAAGAATCAACAAGACTTCTTCCTCCCGCCTGTGGAGGATGGCACGATCACGCTGATCGGAGCAACGACAGAGAACCCGTCGTTCGAGATCAACAACGCGCTGCTCAGTCGCTGCCGTGTCTACACACTGCAGAAGCACACGATGGAATCGATCCACAGCATTCTCACTCGTGCGATCGCCACAACTAATGACTCTTCAAGTAAGCCGAAGACTGTGACTAATGAAGACTTCGAGCGTGTCGAGGCAGATGACGAAGCGATTGAGTATCTGGCAAGCCAATGTGGAGGCGACGCACGCGTGGCGCTTAATTGCTTGGAGATGGCCGTCCAAACGGCAACCGAAATCGATGAAAACCGCGTGATGAAGATCACTGTCGATCATGTCAAGCACTGCTTTGCGAACCGCCAGACACTTTTCTACGACCGCAACGCCGACTTCCACTATGATCTCATCAGCGCCTTCCACAAGTCGGTACGTGGCAGCGACGACAACGCTGCTTTGTACTGGCTGGCTCGAATGCTCGAAGGCGGTGAGAATCCACTGTACATCGCTCGGCGAATGATTCGCATTGCGGCTGAAGATGTGGGACTCGGGGCTCCACACTTGGTTGAGCAAGCTGTTGCGGCATACCACTCAGCTCACTTTATCGGAATGCCCGAGTGTGACGTCGTGCTGGCTCAGTGTGCGACCTTACTAGCTCGAGCACCGAAGTCTGTTGAGATTTACAAGACCTACAAGCGTGTGAAACAGACCATCCATGAATGGGACAAGGGCGCTCAACCCGACGTGCCCATGCACCTCAGAAACGCCCCTACAAGGCTCATGAAGAACTTGGGCTACGGCGATGGCTACAAGTACAACCCGGACTACACGGAAGAAGAAACAAAAGACCAGACTTACCTACCGCAAGAATTAGTCGGACGCAACTTTTTTAGAGAGCAGGACGAAGATGATGAGAAGAGTCATGAGTAATTCACATTTATGGAGCAGACTGTCTCATTTGAGTTTCCATCTTTACTTCTGGACAGGAGACTCTAGTTCATGGCCAACGCAGCGAAAAGCAAAGCCACAGTGGTAGTGAGAGCAAGCGAGCTCTTCGCGATCGAGGCGTCCGAGCCGGCGCCGACAGTCGAGTTACCGCTCGCTGAGGATCCGGCCGTGGTGGACGCCTCGGTGACCTTGGTCGTGTTAGCCTTGGCCTTGACCTTCTGGTCGCAGTGGTCACCGAGAAAGCCTTCGTTACACGTGCACGTCTTGTTCAGGCACTGGCCGTTGGCGCTGCAGGCATCGGCGGACGAGGCGTCACAGTCTGCGCACTGGTTACCCGTCGTGCCGGCCGGGCATTCGCACATCTGCTTCTCCAGGTTGCACTCGCCGGCCGAGCACTGACCAGGCAGAGCACATTTGTTCGAGTCCTTCTTCTCACAGAAGTCACCGCTGTAGCCAACGTTGCAGCGGCACTCGTACTTGAGCGACGCGGCGCCCTTTGGCAGGCACGTGCCGTGACCCGTGCACAGTACTGCGCTGGCCGAGGCCGATGCATTCTTGTCCATGCATGCGTTGATCACGGTCTCAGCCGTGCCGAGCGTCTTGGCGAGCTTGCCGGCGTCTTCAGCATCCGTGAAGCCCAGCTTCCGGGTGGTGGTGTCAATGTCCACGCAGCCATAGATGACCTCGATTGACTTGCCATCATTGTCCTGCGCGCCTGGCACACACACGACTTCGCCCTTGACACTCTCCCCCGTCGGGTCCTTGGCACACTTCTTAGCTGGCTTGTACGTGCACACACCGCTGATGAGCTTGTACGGCTCGGTCCAGGACGCAAACGACGGACACAGGCCCGGGAACTGGCCCGAACACACGTCGGCATCCTGCTTCTTGGGCAGACACTGCTTGACCTGCTCCGCGCCGGCACGCGTGGTCTGCAGCGCCACACACTCGTAGTTGGCGACCTTGCAGTCCTCCGGCTCCGTACAGAAGCCCGGCTGCGACTTGGGGCTCTTGCTCGCAGTCGTGACCTTGCCAGGCGAGTACGCACTGGCATCGGCCGCCAGGAGAGCCACTGCGAGTAGAAGGATAGCGGTCTTCATGTCAGGATAACGGGTATTTACTACTGCGAGGGGAGGGAAATAACGCTTCTGTGGAGGGAGTGAAAAGTGTTCTCTTCTGCAAGCGGAGGAGGAACAAAATGTATCGACCGGAGCGCCGGACGGAAACTTGGGATCTGCAGCGCACCCACCATGTGGAGAGGCGAAGAGAGGACGCACTAAACGATCCTGTGTTATTTCGTTTTTCTTTTCTGGATGGATCTCTCATAGACTGCAGCCGTTAGAGAGAGGAGGCAGACGAAACGTGGCGTCTAGGATAGGAATGCGGGAGGTTTTCTGCACTGGCGCACCCAGGTCTCGACTCGCGATGGCAGCACGACAGCGCGACAGGTGGCATGGCCGCATCAGTCGCATGCACGACACTGGACTGCATGCCGCCCTGTTTGAAGCCATGGGGTGGATGGTCGTGAGTATATTCGTTGTTTCTGTGCTGGCGTTCATTGCGTCGTTTCGTATGAAATCCTTCATGCCATCCCAGGCACCAAAAGATCCGGAGGCGGCCAACGTCAGCCACGGGCAACTATCTTCGTTTATATCAGTACATTTGGTAAGTAAACACAGAGTTGATGCGCCAGATGTACTGGTTTCACCCAGACCAAGTGGCTGCTTCGACCTCCAACGTCGCGACAGCGACTCGTCTAACCTGCTCCCCTACCCCACGGTCCGATCACGACCACGACAGGCTGCACGGTTGACTTGAAAGCCGACATGGCTTCACTCACTCTGACGGGTTGGAGGAGGATCTGCTTGGGGCAGGAAGGACGCCGTGTCCGTCTCCTGCATGTCCACGCTGTGGTCGCGAGGGGAGTACGACACGCTGTACAGTCGGCCTTCTTCCGCCGTGTCGTAGATCCACTGCAGCAGCGAGTCGGCAAAGCCCAAGCACACTTGAGGGTCCTAGACATCACCATCCATTGCCATCAGTCGTATTCGTCCATCAGAGTGTCTCCTTCGCGTGAGCTCACCCAATATTTGCGGCAGAATGACGGGATGTCAGTGGTCTTGAAGGTCTGCAGCTTGAGCAGCTCGAAGTCGTCATTGCGGAAGCCACACACGATCCGCGGCGTGCCCACGATGTACGACTGGATCCAGAACGACAGCAGCTTGAAGCGCTCGAACACGTACCGGTCCTTGTCCGTGTGGAGTGCGCGAGTGGTCTTGAGCTCTACGTAGCCGTAGCTATCGCTCGCGTCGTCATGTGAGGCGTAGCAGTCGATCTCCGCTGCGACGACGAGTCGCTTCTCGCCTAAAGAAAGTGCGAACAAGCCACAGTACTCGTCGTCTTGATTCACGACTCTCGTGTCGGCGTCAGCGGTCGTGGAAGCCTCGGTCGCGTACAGCTCGAAACGGCGACCGGAGTACACAGCGTTCGCCTGGTTCACTGGCATCGGCCGACCATTTCGATCAAGCTCATCGCGCGTGCGACGCACATCGAGATAGACGCAGCCATCTCTCTTCTCAGCGCACAGTGTCCATGGATTCGTCGTGTTGTACGGCGTCTGTGTCCACCAACCAATTGAGAGCTTGTCAGTGTGGTTCAACCGTTTCCAGTCCAACTCCAAACGCACGCACACCAAGTATCTTGTTGAGGTTGTTGCGGTAGGTCACAAACTGCGGTGGCTTGACGATGCGCGACTGGAAATGGTTCATCGCCGCGAGCAACGGGGCCAGCGGCGCTGGTGGAACCGACGGATCCGACTCGTCTTTCGGCGTGTGGTCTTCGATTCCATCAAGCAAATCGGCACCAATCTGTAGCTTCAAGTCAGATACAGTAGTCATCTTTCTTCATGCGCAGTCAAAAGAAACTTGCCGACGGAGGACGATACTTCTTCTGCTCGAGCAACATCCAAACCACGATGAGTCCCACGGCCAACAGTCATTCAGTCCAAGAGAGCCTCATACCAAGTTGGAGCGGTCAAACTCCACTCTATCGTCGCCGTACGTGCTGAAGAAGGCAATCTCTCGTGGCTACAAAGTCATGTGAGCTCCAGACTCACTCCCTGTGGCCATCGAGGATACTGTGCTGACCTGGGAGAGCGCCACACGGGTCGTCGGGCGATGGTCTTTCGGGTGAGGCACGCGGAACGATAATCTTCCCCCCCTCTGATCCGATGCACCGTGGGGGGACGCAACGCCGCCTGTGCGCCGCTCTTTGCTCTCCTGTCGGCCGCTGCGATCGGCGTGGTGCCGCTTCATTTTCAGCTCGCCAACGAAAATGACGCCAGTGGCTCGAAACCTTGCTTTAGTGACTTATGCGACGTGTGTCAACGTGATCCAAGACCGCATGAGGTGACAGATCCAAATACTCAATGATACATAGCACTTCCCCACTCACTCACTGGCTTCGCTTGCTCACTTAGCGTAGAACGACATCTCTGTCTCGTTCTTGACGGCGTCTGCGAACGCGTTTTCAGCCGCAGCCTCGTTGAACATGATGAACTCTTCGTCTTTGCCGCCGTCCAGCTTCAGCAATGGGCCGACAGAGATGAGCTCATGTCCGCCGTAGCGAGCCGTTCGGCTCAGAGGCTTGCGTCTCGCGGCAAGCGTGAGCTTGCGTAACTCTTCGCTAAGTCGTCTGGCCTCGGCCTCTTCAGGAGTGGATGGAGGATTCGTTTCCGGTGTGGTCTTGCTCTTCGGGTATATCGCGACCTCGGGCAGTGGATCGTCGAAGAAAGACTTGTACAGCTCCACACTTTCCGCAGGAATGGTCGATTTGTTCGCTGACATGAGCTTCTTGTAGTTCATGGACTCTTCAAACATCTCTCGGTCCTCCGCTTCGGTCTTCAGTTTCTTCACAACCAGCACACGAGCCTTCACGCCCTGATCTAGCCCAGCGTACGGCCCATACTGCACCTTGAACGTCGCTCCTGCACGGCTTTGAGCCTCTCGAAGGGCTCGAGCATCATCGACACTGATGTTGTTGTCTCGAAGGTACGACTCGAAGTAGATCTTCACGCTCTCGTTGTCTCGCTCCCAATGCTGCGGTCGGTTCCAGTGCACGTATCGCTCATACATCGGGTCCGGAACCTTTTGGCTACAATCTCCAACGAAGTTCTTGTTGCTGTTGCACAAACAACGAGAGTGTTAGCATCGCATCCATGGCAGGGAGCCCAGTGAAAGAAATACCTTCGACTGTTGACGTAGTCTTCAATGCTGATCTGCTCATCCTTGCGCTTGAGTGCACTCTTGACCTGAGGAGCGTGTTGAAGTTGAGTGATCGTCATGGATCTGCCACCGAGGTTTGGCTGGTTTCCGAAGTGTACGTCGCTGTCGACAGCCTCGTTTTCATCGATGCGCGTGCTAAAGTCAACATGACGCTTCTGCTTGGTACCGAATTCCAAAGGATCTAGCTCATCTCCAATATCCGGTGCGCTCATGCTTCGAACACCCTTGGTCATGTACGGTCTCGAAGACGTCCGAGCGACTGACGCCAAATCCACACTGACTTCGTCGGCGCTGACAGAGCGCCCAGGAATTCTCTCGGGGGATGCGTCAATATTTGAGGCTGTCGAGGTTCGAGGACGCGGCTTGTCTTCGCTGGTTGTCTCGTTGGAGAGATCCATCGGACTCATGAACTTGTAACCAAGGGTCTTGTCAAACGAAGTGAGCTCTTCCGGGTGATACATCTGGAGGAACGTGTCCGCATTGCCGATAGACGGAGACTTCCTTGGTCGAGTGCGCGATGTCGGGTCAATGACATCGCCACGTGTGGACGAGACAGCGTCTACAGATTTTGCATCCTCTACATCACCCCGCTCCATTTTTGTAACGTCTTGACCGACGGTGAGCTTCTGCTTTGACTTGCTGCGCGACGCGAAAAACTTCGGTTGTTCGAATTCGTCGAGTGGGTTCTTCCACCAATCTTCGAGCAAGCGCTTGCATTCCTGCACGTAGGCTTCACGTCGTCTTTTGTCCTTGATCGTCATGGCTGCCAGAAAGCTATCGTCTGCTTCTCCGCCATGGTGGGCATCCCACATTGCACTCAAGTCGACGGTCGACGGGACGCTGTTCATCGCCTTCCGTTTACTCTCGGCTTGCTTTGCAAGAGTCTGTTGAACGACATCGCACGCGGCCGCTCCGTTTCGAACTTCGAAGTTGTGCAAATAGTAGTCCGAGTCAAGCTCCCACAGCGGAGGATCCCCTTCCTTCGGCACGAAGTGCCCTAGGAATATGTTGATCGCGTCTTGCTTTACCTGGTCCGTGAACGAGTTGCTATAATAGCGACGAATCGACGTGAGAAGCTCGCGATGCTTGACACTCTCACGACCCGCTCCATTCTTCACATTCTTGTGTGCTTCCGACCCACCATACTGCATCGAGATTGCATCGCCGACGAGCGAGTAAAGAAGCATGAGGACGCGGACGAGCTGAGATCGACTCTCGAGGAGAGGTGTGTTGCGGATACCCATCGCGTACAGTTGCTGGCCAAGAGCTCGCATTCCAACACTAAACTGGCTCACGTTCGTGCGATCGAGGCAGTCGATACAATTCGTGCGCAGCACTCCCTTTTGCTCCAGCCAGTCGCCTGACTTGCGTGGAATAGTCGGTGAAGGTGGAGGATCGGTCATTGCACTGGTCCTCTTCGCTGCAGATTCTTCGTCTGTGGCAGATCCGACCCCATGGCGTGGAACTGTTGACGCAAACGAGACATACGCGCTTTGCTTGCAATCCGATGGGCCGATCTTGCGCTTTGGTGCACTGCAGAAGAAACCAGTTTGGTTCAACGCCCAAATAGCCACCTTGTCGAGCGAATGCAACACGTTTAGCCCCTTCTGCTTCGTTAACCGGGAGTAGTCGAGAGCGACGTAGCGGATGCGATGCTGTGCAGGGATGAAGCTGTTGAGATACTCGACCGCGTTCATGAACTCGTTGCCGACAATCACTTCGCGTTCCTTCTTTTCACTTTGCTTGACGAGGTTCAGTGCAACAATCGGCGATCCATAGCGCGCGAACAGGTCCGCGAAATGCTTTCTTGACGATGAATACGTCGGGTCAACTCGATTCACTAGAAGCGACCATCAACGGTGAGCACAAATTGCATCCATCAGCGATGGCATAGCAAATACGTACAAACGATAGGCGGTTTGGGCAGGGTGGCTGACGTTTCTTGTGACCAAAAAACTGGAATGGAGCCTCGGTACTGCACGAAAGAGCTGAACTTGCCAGCGCCCATGCTCTCATCTTCGATAATCTGCTCGGTCTCGACGTCGTTGCCAACCTTACCAGTATCGGCAACGCCTCGCTTCAAGTAACGAGTGCCCGCAAAGTGGCGAGAGCGTCGCGCCAGCAGAGTGATGCTGACCAGACGGCCAAACACCGAGCACTTGCGCTGTTCATACGATCCCAACACGATAGGCAAGATCAGATCCGTCGCCGCGCCGGGGCTCAGCACACTCTTCAGCTCACGCGTCAGGTACTCGTTCCAGGTAAACATCTCGGCAGGTGCAACCTTCTCAGTTGTCATGTTGTGCTGGAGTGTATGCGTGACGTCGTACGAGTAGCTGAAGAAAAAGTCCTTGGTGAGGTCGATGAAGTGGAAGAGCCCCACGTACTTGGCCTCGGCGTCTTCTTCCGGGCTTGGGTTCAGCCAGCGATTGATCCACAACAGCGCGTGGCTCGCAGCCGAGTCCTGGCTGCTCGGTTTGCTCACGTTCAATTGCTGGGTCGCAGAAATGCCGTAGATGAAGTTGCCGCCAATGCATCCGATCTTGCGTCGCTGTGTCACGAACGTGAAGTAGTAGCCACGCAGGAACCGAATACATCCAACGATTGCGACGGCCGTGAAGGCGCGAATGAGTTTGGTTCCTGCGACTCGTGACTGCTCCGCCAGTGCTTGCAGCTTGTCCTCCATATCTGCCCACGAGTACAGCTCCGGATCTTCCAGCAGTACTTGAGCCAAACTCATAGGCCGCTCGACAGTGCGATCCAGTGACAGCATCCGGAACTGCGTGTAGTGGCGATCCGAGCAGACAATAAAGAACAGAGTTGGGGTTTCGTATACTGTGTACCGCTCGAACCGCGTGACGCTGGCTTCGAGCGTTGGCTGGCGACGTTGCAGCGCCGGCCGCGATGCCGTGCCACCAATGCCGTTGCCTCCATTCGCGCCATTGTGAGGCGTTGACGTTGGCCGCCGCACAGACCGTGGACCTGTTCGAGTTGCCTCCGCGTCAGTCGGCGGCGGGCACACAATCGACAGTCGCGGCTGCACGCCTCGCTCCAGGTCGCGCTTTACATTCAACAACGTGTTCATCCTGGTCCATATTCCCCGTGTCAGATCTCCATAACGTCATAATCTAGAATACACAGAGAGACGTGTGTACGCACCACCAGTCGACGTCGTAGCTGGACTCGTGGGATGAGAACGTCTCCTTCTTGGCACCCTTGTGGAGCGTGAGTTCGAACGAGTCGCGGCCGTCGCTGCGTACGTGGGCGATGTCACACTCGGCCACGGGGATCGACAGCAGCTTCCGCGAGGGCGCGGCAGAGGCAGGAGGCACTGGTGACGGCGCAGGCCACTGGCCAGCAGCAGCTGCATTCGCATTCGCAGTCGTAGACGCAGAAGAAGAAGAGAAAGCGGAGGCGTGGTCGGGCGAGTTGCCTTGCGGTGGGTCGGCAAACACCAGGAACTCGCCGTTTTCGTGGAGCTCGCACCACACAAAAGTCCAGTCGCCGGGTTTGTTCTTGTTGAAGAGCCGCGGCGAGCGCTTGTACAGCGGCCCCGCGATGCTCATGGGCGTCCGTGTCGTCGGCGTCTCTCTTCGCGTCGTCCTGCTTTCTCTTTCTTCAGGATGGATTTCTCTCACTTTGTCGGCATTTTGGTTCGTGTTAGAAACGTTAGAATCTGATTCGATATTCTACAACATTAATTTTCAAACCAGATTCAGGAGGTTTTGATTGGACAAAATAGATGGCTTCTCTAGGTTGGTGGTACCTAGCCGAGCTTGAGCGTCAAGTGGGGCAGCATCTCCGTGAATACGGAGCGCACATAGTCCTCGATGACGTCGAAGTAGTGAGTGATCTCAAGTAAAACCAGCCCGCTTGCTGGTGGCTCTAGAAGCTGGTAGACGAAAGCGACGAGACATTCAGTTGTGATCCAGGAACACCACGAGAGCCTCAGCGTCTTGAGGGAACGCCATCGTGAGATCTGTCGAAGCAGCGCCGAGCCAGCATCGCTGTCGGAGACGTCGAAGCAGTCTGTAATTTCGAGGTGCTCGATGTAAGGATGCTGGTTCTGGAGTCTGGTGAGGAAACTCATGGATAGTCCGCGACAGGAGATGAGCTTGAGCGTCGTGAGGTGGGTCTCGTCCTGGGTTTGCACGATATCAACGTCATCGACATCCAGTTCGTCCCAGGAATCCACGACTTCATAGCCACCACCAAGGAAAGACTGGCCACTGCGGTGCCACGCGAATTGGTTCTTGTTCTCCGTAGCTTCTTCGACGAGCAGCCTCAGTGCTGCCTCGTGCCGCACAAAGCCGATCGTCAGATCATCCGTTTGCTGCAGTAGAAGCAAGCTGACGTTGTCATCGGTCATCGTTTTGAATGCAGCCGTTAGTTCGGAGAGGCGAGTGATCATCCACGGCTCGAACGAAGCGAAGAACTGTTGTGTGTCAGCACACGTTGACGTGTACAGGTCGAAGGTCTTGGCGATCTCATGAAGGCACCTAACACACGTACACTACATGAGTGCCATGAACCACAATGGTACGTCGCGTTGAGCCAATCCCACACGCACCTCTCCTGCAGAGAGGCGCAGCTTGTGATCGCAGTCGTGCGCTGCAGTTCAGTCGCGATGGATTCGATGCGCTTCTGCTTGATCTGCTCGATCTGGTCGTCCTTGAGCCGTGCGTTCATGAGCGCCTTGACAACGTCGATCCGAACTCTACGTTTGACAGTGCTAGCGTCACGTGCTGCATTCTCACGCCGCCTTTGGTCCAATCGCCATTGCGCTTGCCTCTCTTGTCGCCTCTGGTTCACGACCTTTGCGACCTCCCTCTGCCACGCACGCTGGAGCGCGAACCTGCGTAACAAGCCAACGGATGAGAGCGCAGTCTTTGGTGCCACTTAAGCCAAGATTCGGAGGCTCGTACCGCTCCAGCTTCGAGCCCATGCCGCCGCATTGGCGTCCCTTGTTGCGGCCCATTTCCACCCACGACACCGATTTCTCAGGAAGGATTGACGATTTCTATCACGGTTTCTATCACTCCTTCCTGCCCGTGTACTTTAAGTCGCAGAAATGTATACCGGTTGAAAGTATTTGTACGGTGGAGCTATTTTGAAGTTGGCTACACAAGACCAGCAATTGCCACGCACTCAAAACAAGCAGCACGCAAAGACTTGGAGATGACCACCGACGACGCCGTAGACGCAGAGCCGCCATTGCCACAGCCAATGGCCCAAGAGAGTGTATCCATCGGACGCAAGATCCCTGCGAACCCATCGGCTGGCGAGGTACATCGCCGGGAGCAAGGAGCGCCATGGCGAGCAGCAGCAGAAATCCAGATCAGGACTGGAAATGACAAGGCGCGAGAAGAGCAGGCTGAAAAGCGACGCTGGGGACTGGCAAAACAAGTGCAAGATGGGCTGATGCACAATTTTGGTATCAACTACGGCGTGGCAGAGCTTGCTGCTCTGCTGAAGGAAGGACTAGCTCAGCGAGCGCAGGCGAAGGCAGAGTTCTCGTCGACTGAGGTCGCGTACGTCCAGTTGCTAGCTGCTGCTGAGAAGTATGATCTCAAGCAGTTAGTGGCGTTACTTGATAAATTCCCGAAGGGTCGAAACGCTACTGCGGGGCAGAAGGCGAAGTCAAAATCATGAACGAGCAATATCAGACATATATTTTGATATCCTCCGCTGCCATTGTCTGGCCTTCGTAGTATTCAGCGAGAACATCGATATGCTCGTCTGCCAGTGGCCCCTTAAAGTGTTGCTCGTTTTGCGTTTGATGCTCTGGCTTGTCTTCTTGCTCCATCCGCCACATTTCGTACTGGTTGACTGTACGGAACATGGTGCGGTGGTCTTTCATGACGTTTTCGATCGATGTTTCAACGAGATACTTGACGCGAAGTGATGCATACTTCTCCTGTTCGCCGTACGGGAAGCCGTGGCCGTCGTCTCCACCTGGTCCAAGGTCTTCCATTGGTTGTCGTGCCAGCTCATCCAAGAAATTCTGCCACGCAGCCTTGACAGTTTGGAAGAATACGCTTTCAGCCGTGAGGATCCGCTCTGAGATCTCATAGTCTGTCCGGTGAAGCCATCGCGCCTTCTTCCCGTGTTCCATAGCATCATGGTGATGCGGGCCGACCCATTTGTTGCCAACACGCAGTTTGATCATCCGGATTTCGCCCGTGAGGAACCCCTCGCTTCGAACAGCCATTGTTACGGCTAAGTCGTACGTCTGATCTGTTTTCATTCGCCACGACGTCGGTGGATGCCAAGGAGCCCACACACATTTACTCAACAGGAACTCGATAACTTGCGGATCACGAAGCTCCAACGCACGGCTGACTGTGTTGAGAGTCGGCACGTTGAGCAGCTCTGGACCACAGTTGTAGACCTCGAAGAGGCGCTTGCTGATTTGAATCTGCCGCACACTGTTTAACACAAGAGTGAGCTTGCAAACGGCTATGGGGGTATCACAAGTAGCAGCTCATACTCAGGAACCACGATGCCATAAGCTTGTGCGATCGATGTCGTCGAGATGTGTTTCACGAACAGAATCTTCGACCTCACCTCCACTTCTTCCTTGAAGCGGTTGATACGCCGAAGTACTTCCCGCTCTACGACTCGTTGCACTCGCGACAACACGCGTTCATCGACGACCGCGTAGTAGTGCCGTGCAATCCGAATCACCTGCACAGTCCTCAGATGTGCCAAGACAGCAGCATGCTTAGCTTGCACAATAGCGACTGATGACGCGTGTCGTGCTGCCGCCAACGCCCCCAGTGGGATACCGACGCCTGCCGCATTCCCCATTCTCGTGGATGGAAGTGTTGCACGCGTCGTTGGTTTGGCACATTGATGTATTTATGAGATGGCTACATTTAGCTCCTGTCGATTGTTGTACCTTGGTGATCGATCGATTTCATGGCATCAAACAATCGTCGAACATCAATCAGAGTGCCTTTCCTGATACATTTCACAACACTGTGGCAGACGATCGTCGCATCGCGCTCACCATCGATTCTTTCCTCGTCGCCGCTGCGACGTGAGCGCTCCTTCAACATCAACAGGAAACGAGTGATGTAATGGTTCGCGACAATCACTCTCCAAGTGCCCTAAACACAGATCGACGGACAGACGGGTGCAGAGGCATTGCATTGCCGGAAGGGTCCAATCTTTTTCATTTACCGTTTGTATGGTTGCAGACTATGCCTCGGCGAGTACCGTTCTATACGTTGTGTATACGTTGAGTTGCCAGCGTGAGTTCCCCGCGCCGTCAATCGACGGGACGAAGGAAAAAGAGAGAGGAGACGACGTCAGTTCGGGGCTCATATCCACGTCGCGATTCGATTCGATTCCCGACGCCCACCACAAGCAGAAGAAAACAGCGACGACGAGAGAAGGAAGATAACCCATTACATCAATCATCCAGCGTCATCCGGAAACATCAAACCGAATCCAGAGATCACTAATAGAAGAAATCGAACATCATGTCGGCGTGGGGACTGCGACTGAACCCGTGGGGCTCGAGCTACTCGTCGCTGGAAGGTGAGCAGATGCGGTTCATCCACAAGGCGTACTGCGAGGCCATGGAGGCCGGCGAAGAGGACCTGCCGATCCAGCTCAAGATGGACGACACGTTCTACCCGACGTACAAGCCCTCGGTCTCCGACTTTGACGAGCACACGTTCATGCGCAAGATGCAGGACGTCGTGGGGCTGCTGCGGAACCCGGCCGAAGCCATCATCTCCACGATCTGCGCGTACCAGCGCGAGCGCTACGAGCGCTTCTCGTTCAATGGCTACCTCAACGACCCACGGACGCTGCTGCTCGAGGAGTTCAAGGACTGGGCCATGCGCACGCTCGCACCGGCGTCCTGCACGACCGAGAGCATCCTGAACGAAGTGCGTCGTCGCCACAGCTACGTACTGCGGCTCCAGCACGGCCAGCAGGGCCTGTTCCAGTCGGGAAACGGCGAGCGGTCGTTCATGGGCACGCTTAAGGACGTCCGCAACGTGATCGAGACGCGCGTGCTGCCGTCTATTGAAGCCGAGCGCGCACACTCGTCGGCGCGTGAGCAGCTCCACACGCTCGAAGCGCGTGGCACGGACGGACTCATGCACGGCGTGCAGTTCCTGTTCTACGTGCTGCGAAACACGCCCAACACACCAGCCGACTGCACGATCAGCAACCTGCGCTCGCAGCAACACGCGGGCATGAAGGACGCCATGGGAACCAAGTCGGGTCAGATGCTCCAGGTGCTGCTGACCACGCCGTCGTTCAAGTGAGTCCTTGCTTGGGTTGATCCTCCGCCCAGTGTGGGGGTGACGATCGATTGATTGAGCGTGGTGACTGATGTGTTTTGCTCTCTTGTGATGTAACCAGGCAACTCTTCCCAGAAAACGGCAACTCTGTGAACCAACGCGACAATGCGCTGCGTCCACTCATGCTCACGGCTGCAGAAGAAGAGGAGATGGTCACGTCGGCTGTGTTCTGTGACCAGGAAGCGAACGCCCACATCCCCAACGTCCTCACTCGCACGAACGGCCGCAACAGCTCGAGTAGTGAGGCCATTACCCCAGTTGACTTCCTCAGTGGCAGTAACTCCGGTATCGTTGCGCTGCGCCCCGAAGCGAGCAAGGTCGCCGCTGAGACCTATACCCGTCTGCATGGCATGCTCAAGTTGCTGGCAGATCTGCTGGTGTCGTGTCGTAAGGCCCGCCAGCTCGCAGGTCCTGGCGGTGATTTGCTTGTGTACGGCCCCGGCGGAGAGGAAGTGCGTCGCCTGATGCAGTCGCTCGAGATTGTGCAGACCGAGATCAGTCGTCTCGTGAGCAAACTCACACAGATTGGAGTGCGAGAGCTGGATCAGCTGAAGCCGAACCAGGAGAAGGCGTGGCGATACAGCTTCAGCAAGGTGCTGCCTCTCGAGAACTACTTGGCTCACGACTTCGGCGCGTGCACGGAACCGATTCAGCGCATGTACGCGAACGCCGATCCTCTCCACGTGCAGAAGATGTACAAGCAGTTCCGTCAGGCGACAGGAATGTGGGTGCAAGAGAACAACTCGATTTGTCGAAACACGTACGCGGCGCTCGGTGCTCAGTTCGTGGAACGTCTTCCGTCTGCGAGAAACTACGAGCTCGAAGATGCGACCCCGTCGCAGCCTCAGATTGAGTTGATCGAGGACGAGGAAGAGGAAGTCAAGAAGCCGAACAAGACCCCTCCGTCGTCTGGACAAAACAAGCCGCTCCTTCTTGAGAATGGACCAACGGATGAAAACCAAATCACGAGCTCTGTAAGTGCCGTCGAAGAGTCAGCTCTCGCGCTGGTGCCACACAAACCTCGACCGTCGCAAGAGGGTGATTCAGGCATTTCCCTGTTTTCGACTGCGGCGACTGTCATGACGTGGATCACCAAGGCCAAGGCAAAGACCGACAGTTCATCCAGCAAACACTCGGCCCACAATGAGGCGCAAGCGCAGAGTCCACAGAACTCGGAGACTGATGAAGAAGACGTTGACAAGGCGCCTGTTTCCTCGACTTCCTCTGTGAGCTCGGTGAATTCGAGCAGTGCGGCTCAGGCACAGGGTGTGTTGGACGTTCTGCTGCTCGTTCGCCAGTCGATCCAGAAGATCGGGCAGCTTTCGTGGGGGCTGCGGACATCGTTCCACACGTCGAATATCGACGAAGGTGATTTCGACGCGTTCGTCGTGCTCTGTTCGATATACCAGGCTGTGGATGTGCAGTGTTCAAGCGACCTGCTCATCCGTTTGCGCCACCACCGAACGCGACTCGCACAGCTCCTGAAGCGCCACATCTCTTCTGTCTTGAACTGCGTGTTGGTGCTGCAAGGCCGCATCCTCGATGAGCAGAAGAGCATCCCCGGCATGTCCCTTGTGTATCGCCACTTGGAAGCGAACCTATCCGACTTTGAGATGGAGATGGATGCACTCCTCACAAACTTCAAGCAGATGATGCTCGAGTGCAGCAAGATGAAGGACGGCATTCTCACGATGCCATTGCTCCACCAGAAGGAAGACAACACGGGTGTCAGTCCCGCCATGTTCGCGTACAACTCGATCAACGCGCTGACAACAAAAGTGAGCGGCCAGAACGAGAAGCCGTCGGCGGCGATCCTCACCCACGGCGAGTACATGCGTCAGATGAACTCGCAGATGGATCTCCACTGGAACAGTATCTCGCACTTGCTGCAGAGCCTCAAGGGCGTGCTCGAGTCCGTCACAACTGTCACCGATCGACTGCGGGTACGTTTGAACGTGTATGACTTTCGAGTAGAGATGGACGATGAGAACTCACTTGATGTCTTTTTGATATGCTTGCAGGAATTCTCCAAAAACACACGCATCGTCGTGCCTCCGCAGCAACTGGACTACATTTTTGAGGTACATCTCTGTCCCCATGGCAACACCACTGCGGTCATTGGGAGCTGACGGAGTTCTTTTGTGGTGCAGTACAACTACGATGGCTTTTTCCGACAATCGACCAAGGACCTCGAGCAGCTCCTGACGACGTTTGAAGTCAAGTGAGTGTATTTGGTCGGCAGTGTCCACACGCCCAGCACTCGTTGTGGCATGAAGATCAAGATGCGGACGAAAGACAGTCCGCCTCCAAGTGGAAACGATGTGCTCGCCTGTCTGTGGCACTCAGTCAATCCGGAAGCGAAGTTTG
>JAADVL010000618.1:0-19567 GCA_023334995.1 Pythium sukuiense | reverse complement strand
TGGCGAGCGCTTAGTGGACGCCATGGAGCGCAGCCTTCCATTCGTGAAGAAGACGCTCAGCTGGGACAGCGTGTGGACCGACCGCACGCTCAAGCTCAGCATGTGAAGCTGCCTACCAATACCTCGATACAATGTACACTACGCCAGTCAGATGTAAAAACTGAATGACCACAATGCATGATTTACACACCAGCAATTTGAGTTCGCAAGGCGTTTCACAAATTTGAAGGAATGTTTCCACTCTGGGTGGTGTCAAGGCGAGAGAGTCACGGGCAGAGCGGATTTCAACACTCTATCGGCCCAACTATAGGCTGAAAAGAAGAGTCAGGAGAATCTTGATTGGAGGAAACGACTTGGATCTCTATGGCCCCTGTTTTTGCGGCGATCGAACGAGCCCTCAAGTGAGCTAGCTAGCTGTCCGTCGCCACGGTCTCTGCTATTCAAACTCCACATTTCAACGTCACGGTCTGCTAATCGAACGTCGCCATTCATGAGCTCAGCGCCCGGAAGACAACGCCACAGGAAAGATGAGCGGCCAGTCGAGTCCTCTCGTCCGCAACGCCGGAAAAGGGGTGGCAAGGGAAAACGTCTTGAAGACATGGACGCGGCAGTCCAGCGACTGCGTGTGGAGATGCAGATGCTGGAAGACCGGCGGCGCACGCTGTCATCCACCGTTAATACACGCGAGTCTCACGTCGCCATGATCAGCGAGTTCTTCCGCCTCTTTCGCTACGGAATGCAGCCTCACACACCGGCGTTGGTGCAGGCTGAACAGCCACCGGCTGTGGAGACCCAGCTCGGTTTTGTGGATGCACGCTTCCACCGCAACGTTCGCAGTGCGGACGGCTTCGGAATCCCGACGTTTCTGAACCAACTACGCAGCTTTTCCTTTGTCCACGACGACGTCCGCATCGAACTCTTGCGTTGTGTGGAAGTCATCTCGATGGAATCGTCGACTGTGATCCGGTTCCTGAAGCGGTTCACTCTCACGATCACCGATACGACGATCCAGTACGTGTTCCCTCACTTGCTACATCCAGAGCACCGCGGCATCGTGTCAAAGATGGTCGGACAGCAGTTCTACTTCCTGTCGAACGGCTCGTTTGTGGTGGATGAGTCGGCTGCGGTGACTGAGGCCGAGTGGACCGTCGACTTCGTCACTGGAATGCTCGGCGTCTTGAGTCTGGAAGATGTCGCCGTCGTCCTGCAGCAGGCGCATATCGCCGAAGACGCCTACCTCACGACTAATATACCGCCTACCGAGGCTGAAGACCGAGCGAGAAGCATCTCTCCTGCAACACACACGCAGTCACCAGCGTCCGAGACCAGTGTTGCCTTGCCGAGGCCGTCTATCGACGTTGGCAAGAAGAAGAGGGAGCAATGGCGCCGCAACCAGACTCGGTACCGCAAGGAGCGCATGATGACGATTGGAAACCTTGAGGTGGACGTCGCACGGCTGCGGATGGAGATCCTACACTTCGAAGCGCAGCGCCATACACTCCACGAATCCGTCAACACGCACGAGTCAACTGTCGGAGTTGTCGTCGACCTCTTCCGTCGTTTGCGTGACGGCGTCTCCAGCGGCGCAGTGGCTGAGCCAGAGTGCCCGGCAACGCAGCTCGAACTCGCTTCTTCTCGAAGTGCACGATGTCTCTCCAGTGCTAGAGGCTCTGGCTTCCGATCCTTCGTTGACCAAATGCAGCGTTTCTTGGTCTTAAAGGACGACGTCGCGATCGAACTTCTTCGCTGTGTGGAAATCAGCACAACGGAGACTTCCAACATCGTGGAAGTCGTGCAGCGAGTGCATCTTGCCGTATCAGAAACGTCTCTCAGTCACGTTTTCCCCCACTTGTTCACGCCTGAGCTCCATCGGATCAAGGATAAACTCCTCGGCCAGCAGCTTAGCTTCCTTGTCGGTGCGTTCTTTGTGTTTGATGAGACTGGAGCTGTCGTCGACGTTCACTGGAGTATCGACTTCGTGGCTGGACTTCAAGGTGTGTTGACACTGGAAGAGATCGCAGCCGTAATCCAGCCGACTAGTATTGGAGAGGGAGTCTAATGCGAGGAAGGTGTGGTGTTTGATAACTCAAATGAACTTTGTTGTGTCCTCTATTTTATCCTCACGATCAGTGTGGTTTTCGCGCCACGATTGCGTGAAGCTAGCCGCTTACTGCGGGGCAGTGTAGCCGTTGAGCAGCACTGGGAGCGTTGGGTCGCAAGGGATGAAAGCCGAGCTCTTCGATGGCTTGGCGCAGTCAATGGCCGTGAAGGTCGCGGTGGCGTTCGACACCTCTGGCTTGGCGTAGCACGAGCGGATGGCCGAGAACTGGTTGGTGCCAGCGACGTTCGAGCACAGCACCTGCACGTACACTGGGTACAGGGCGGAGATGGCGTCGACCGTGGTGACAGCAGCCGCGGTCTGAGCCCAGGCGTTGATCTGCTGCGTGGCGGCCTCGTTCTTGGCGGCGACGTTGAGTGAGGCCTGGAAGTAGTTCACAGCGGCCTTCTCCCAGTCATCACCGAAGGCGTTGAAGCAGATTCCGTGCTTCTGGAACTCGTGGTTGTAGATCTCGCACAGCGTGTCGTACGTGTTGCTCTGCGTTGGGTCGACCCACTTCTCGGCCATTTCGGCGAGAAGAGTTGGCTGGTTCTCGTAGAACTCACCAGCGTGGAACGGCTTGTTCGCGAGAGTGTCCGTGACGTTGCAGCAGCCAGCGTAGCCGTCGTTGTAGTTTGGCCACAGGCCGTGGATCGTGAGCTCGCTCTTGACGACCTCCAGCTTGCACGTGATGCCGTTTGGGAACGGCAGCACCTTCTGGTGCGAGATGGTTGAGTCCACACCGTTGAGCAGGTCGCGGCAGAACTGTGGCACGAAGATCTCCTCCATGAGCAGGTAGTCGTAGTCCTGAGGACGCTGCTTCTTGGCCAGACAGGCAGGCTGGCTGGTCAAGCACGTTGGCGCGGCCTTGGAGTTGACGCAGATGTCCACGCACTGCTCCTTTGGCGTCGCTGGGATCCAGCTACCGAGGTAGTCGATGGCGGCGACAGGCTGCGACGCAGCGGCGATCGTGAGCGCGACGGCGGCGAGGTTGGCGAGCATGGTTCCTGGAAAGGGGTCTTGAGCTTGGAATGGCAAAGGCGGGAATGGCAGTGAGGAATGAAGCCGACCACAAGCTCCGGAAATCCGGAGCTGGACAGCGCTGCTGGCGGGGTCTTGATGGCCGTGATCGCGGTGAGGTTGCAGGCCAAGAAGATCGGGACTGGGTTGCACGACCGGACAAGGGAAGAGTGAGTAACTGCAGTCTGTGATGTGTTCGTGCAGAGACCGTGGCTGCTGGTTGGGCTCTTGCACCACAGGCGGCCAGCTGGGACAGTCAAGATCGCTGATCAGCGATAGTCACTCGTGGCGAAGACAGGCCGACCGATCGTGCATTCAACGAGTCCACACCAACCACACCCACAGTGGGGAAATCTCTGCGCGTGGCGTGCACGAGAGACGATCTTGACGTAGGAGACTGGACCTCGAGGGACGTGGGACTCTCGTAGAGCAGTGATGGGTTCCGTCGCTCCGTGCGGCCGTGTTGTGCTGGCTTCCGTGTTGATGCGGTGGGACGCTGTGGGTGGAGTGGATGGTATTGCCAGCGCGCGGTCTCTCCATCTGGCAACGGCGACGCCGCTTTCGGCGCCGACTCGACGTCTCGGCGTATGGAAAGCTCCAAAGCGTGACAGGTAGACGGACGAGGACTCTTGGTCCGAGTCCACTGTTGACAGAATGCTAGTAGTGTCGTGGGAGGGACTGTTGTAATGGAATCATCACACTGAAGTTATACTAGCGCGCATGCTGTTTATAGGGAGGCCCCTTCGCTCTGGTTGCGTGTCTCCTTGGAACGGCTCTGTCTGTCTCTAGTTTGGCGCCGTGTATGACTTGAGGGTGATTGGAAGCGTGGCGTCGCATGGGATGAAGGCCGAGCTCTTGCTGGCGGCGGCGCAGTCGGTCTGCGTGAACGGACCGGCGGCGTTGGCGACCGCTGGCTTGGCGTAGCACGAGCGGATGGCCGAGAACTGGTTCACGCCCTCAACGTTAGAGCACAGCACCTGCACCTTCTTGGCGTAGAGGGCGTTCACGGCGCCGACGGTCGTGTTCTGGCCGGCCTTGGCCCAGGCGTTGAGTTTGGTGGTGGCCTTGTCGAGCTTGCCGGCGATGTTGAGCGTGGCCTGGAAGTAGTTCACAGCGGCCTTCTCCCAGTTGTCGCCAAAGGCGTTGTAGCACACACCGTGCTTCTGGAACTCGTGGTTGTAGTTCTCGCAGAGCGTGTCGTACGTGTTGCTCTGGGTCGGGTCCACCCACTTGGCGGCCATCTTCTTGAGCAGCGTTGGCTGGTTCTTGGCGAAGTTGGCGGCGTTGAACGGCTTGTTGATGATCGTGTCGGTGACGTTGCAGCAGCCGATGTAGCCGTCGTTGTAGTTTGGCCACAGGCCGTGGATGGTCATCTCCGTCTTCACCACCTCCTTCTTACAGGTCAGGCCCGACGGGTACGGGTTGATGTTCTGGTGCGAGATCGTCGAGTCCACGCCCTTGAGCAGGTCGCGGCAGAACTGCGGCACGAAGAGCTGCTCGAGAAGCAGGTAGTCGAAGTCCTGGGGACGCTGCTTCTTGGCCAGACACTCTGGCTGGCTGGTCAGACACGTCGGCGTCGCCTTTGAGTTGACGCAGATGTCCACACACTGCTGCTTTGGCGGCGTAGGGATCCATCCGCCCAGATAGTCGATGGCAGTGGCAGGCTGCGAGAGCGAGGCGAGTGCGATGGCGGCGACAGCGGCGACGTTGGCGAGCATGGTGAGAAAGATCGGTAATGCTCTGGAGGAGGAGAATTCGAGAATGACGTTTTCAATCGGAGCCCTCTCTGCGTCTCGATCCACATCCACCCGGCTTCCTCCTTGGCTGCTGGAGATGGCACGTGTTTTGTGGCTCTCTATTGTAGCAGATTGTAATGGGGGAGACAGTCTCTGCAACTGCCACGGTGGTGGGGTCAAACCTCAGATTTGCACACCGTTATAACATATACCATTCTATAAATAAGTTATTTGGAAGCGCATTCTGAAGACATTCTTCATCTCGAAACTTAATTTACCTTATTATCCCTATATATCAGTAGGGTGTGCAAAATCGAGGTTTGCCTGTGGTGTCTTGATGGCGAGCGCAGTCGTTGAAGCCCACGCGACAAGCGTCAACATGGTCGCTGTTTCGCCAGCTGGAGCGCAGCGGCTGGACACTGATCTGCAATTATCGCCGACTTCGCATGCATGCTTGCATGACTGTGCACCATGTATTTGTGTTGTGGCTCTTGGACTCGAAAGCGAAGTTCAGGCGGCGCATGAGCCGAACTTCCTGTCACAAGCGTTGCTGGAAGAGGCAGAATGATGGCTTCTGGGCCGTCGAGAGGATTCGCGACGTACTGTATCCTGAGATGGTAACTTTGAAAGCGATGAATTGAGAGAACGGTACACTATTACTGTAAAAGCCTTGAACGAGAGAGGCCATAATGGACCGGCTGGGTCGTCAGATTGGTCATGCGAGTGCGAGTCACGCCGCATGCTCAAGGAAACGGAGGTGCGTTGCCACGTTGTTGGCAGATTGCGCGTCGCGATATGACGCTTGTCACGTGACAGTGTGTGCCCTTGACTCTCTTGCCTCTGAGATGGTTTGTGATGTGAATCCAGCTTGGCGATTCCGTCAGCCTGCAACTTGAAGTACTCGCTCGACAGACCATGGCAGTACAGTACTGTGGTCTCACACCCTCGTGGAGCTACAGAACTTTCGGATACTGTAAAGGGTAATTACGTATGGTTAACTGACAGGTAGGTACGTAGTCGACTCACTTGTTGGCCTCACGTAGCTCTCTCGCTGATTGCCTCTCTTTCGCAGTATCGGTACGGGGATTAGGCTCCTTGGAGTGGCGGTCGAAGTACACGTTCTGTTCCTCGTAGCGTTGGGTTTTGCATCGCAGACGCATGAAGACAGGAATGCTGCAGACCACGACCAGCAACTTGCGCCTCTTGCTGAATCAGCAAGAGGCAGCAGTGTACGATGATGTAACTGATCGTACCGCTGGCGAAGGCTCGGCTTGAGCTTCCGTTTCATCGATTAGAATAGATGGAAGGGCAGTTTAACATGGCTACATTAGTGATGTCTTCAAAGGTGGCAAGCAAGTACAGTACAGTACTGCAGTCAAGACACAATTGTCCGAGTTGGCGGATCATGTCTCTCCTCGGAACGGTCTCAGTTGTGGTGCATTGACAACGCTAGATGGCTCCGTATGGTCCAGATCTCATGAGAGGAGTCGCTGCTACGACCCATCATTGTCGCAGCTTCCCACCAAACGGTCGATCGCTGTGTCAACGACCTTGTCCTGCGTCGCGCGTAGCTTCATCGCGTGTGGAATGTGGAAGATGCAACCGCTAACGACTGGAGCATACTTACTGTTCTCATTGTGAGCCATGACGCACTGCACGACCCGCGAGACTCTACCAGACGACAAGACGTACACACCAGAATTCTTTCTGTAAGGGCAAGTTTACTAATATCTCGACGACGATGGCCAACACGCCCAAGGCGACATACTCGACACTCGACCAGGCCGGACAATGTTTTGCTGGTGCAGAGCTCACCCTGTGACAGTCCCAATCAACCAAGCAGTAGCCGCAGACCAACGATGGCTCGAGCGTCTGCAACTGTTACTTTGTAGCTCGCGTGAGATCCTTGCCAGTGATGTCGAGTGAGGAGGTATCACTGCAAGAGTGGGGGCATTCTGTGCTCTGTAGTGCTGAGCAATGAAGCCGCGACGATGGCAACGGAAGGGTGTGTACTTAATGTCAGGTTAGCCAACAGGCAGTCGACTCCTTGGCCTCACGCGCTCTCTGGTTGTCTCTCTTTCGCAGTATTGGCACGCGGACTTGGCGTCGTCGGATGTAGCTCGTATGCGTCGCCGTCTTGGTCTTGTGGCAGTGGCTTTGGGCGCGCGCGGAAGCGGTCGAAATACGCGTTCTGTTCCTCGTAGCGTTTGGCGCTGCGTCGCATCCACATGGCGACGGCAATCCCGCAGACAACGATCAGCACGAAAAGGCAGCCCATGATGATGTAGCTGATCGTATCGCTGGACAAGCCAGTCGAAGGCTTGGCTTGAGCCTCGGAGTTGGCTGGGGTGTCAGAGGCGTGCACGTCATGACTCACAAGGAGACCACAGAACGTGAGGATCGCCAGCAGTGCTTGACTCGTGTGCATCACGACAGTGATTCCTCGGTGGGCTGTGGGGTGTCTTGAAAAAAACCGAAGTGGCTCAAGGCAGATGCAAGGGATACTCGTGACGGGCTCACGGTTCTGGGTGAAAGCACGCTTCGTATTTAGTCGAAGTGGGTGTGAGTCTCACTGTGGTGAGATGGGCTCACGTCTTCATCGATTAGAATGGGTGGAAGGGCAACAGGTTTTAGAAGAACATGGCTACATTAGTGTCTACCCAGCAAGCAGTCAACAGACTTTACTCACGACCATAAACATTGTCAAGTAGGCGGATACAATCTCTCCTCGGAAAGGTCTCAGTTGTGGTGCATTGACAATGCTAGATGACTCCGTACGGGCCAGATCTCGTGACAGGAGTCGCCGAGTTCCAGTTTTGTTGGTCTGCGGTTGCTGGCATGGGATGGTGGTGCTGCTGCGGGTATGGATCGTGCGGCTGCTGGAAGTACTGGGGCTGATGCAGTTGCTGCTGATGATATCCTTGGGGCGCCTGCGGCTGCATTGGCTGGCCGGTGTGTCCTTGCTGGTAGCCTGGGAATCCGTGAGCCACATCGTACTGGTCTCGTTGCCCGTAGTTGCCTTCGCGGCGTCGTGTCATATACCGATGCCCCACGAAGCAGCCCAAACAGAGGCAGAAGACCAGTGAGCTGCCCCCGATGATCAGGCCGACCCCAATTCCTGCTAGACCAGCCTTGATCACGTTGTCGGTGTTGCCAGTGGAGCAATCAGTGCACGAGTCGTAGCTGCCGCCGCTGCTTACTAATGGTCGATAGCCCGTCTCGTACAAGTCTTTTCGTCGACGGAAATTCGGCCATCCTTGAATTTCATTGCCTGCGGGGTTGAAGTTGACCGACACAGGCGCTGTTCCGTACGTAGACTTGGGACTGTCACTCTGGCCGGTGAGCGCGAATGCCATGATGTCTTTGATGTACCACTTGCCACTCAGCGCCTTGGCCTTCTTGTTCACGAAGAGCCCCACCACACGCATCAGCGCCTCTCTATCCGAACCAGTGAGCTCTGTACCAACCATGCTCTCCGAGAAGGTGTATTTTCCAGCCAAGTTGTCCGACTGGATGAGCAAGCGCTGGTCGACACTGCTTCCAAACGACTCGTACAACGCCTCAGACACCTCCGACGACCCGCTGAGGCTCAAGCGACTCGTCAGGATCAACACATCCGCCGAACTGGAGCCGACAAGTCCTCTCGTCGCACTCACACTCTTGCAGGATTTCGAAGTACTCTACGCGTGCGATTCTTCAACGGTATCCTCCTTGGGTGTGTGGTGTCCGAATGTGGAGTCAAGCCCAAGGAAAGCGACACTGTACTGTCTCAATAAGTAGATTTGAAGTGATACCAAAACACACTATGGTGCAAGGGCCTTGTACGTCAAAGTGACATTGCTGTCGATATCGCTAGCTTGCTTGTACACTGCACTGCAGCCGTCCGGCGAGCCACCTGAGTGCACGCAATAGCTCGGCTGCTGGAGAAGCATTGCACCGTCACTCGCCAGCGTGGACTCGAAGGTCTCCGTTAACTGCTCTCGAGACTGCGGTGGACTCGGCCAGAACTCGGAGAATGTGATCGTGCGATCCACAAACTGTACCATCGGCGGGGTCTTCACCGCCCCAGTTTTCACTTCCTCGAACAGATCCTTCAGAATCGACGAGTCTTCGCCAACACAGCGATGTAGTCGATACAGCAGCGGTGCCAGTAGCGTCAGTCCGGGTGACTTTTGGTTGTGTAGTGACGCAAAGAATCGCCGTGCACCGTGAGATGGCTTGAGGACTCGTGTCGCGTCGTACGACACATCCTTGAGGTTGATCAGACACGGTGAGGTCAATACAGCAGCCTCGTCGAGCGTCGAGTACGTCGCCTTGAGCACGTTGGCCATCGTCGTCGAGATATTGGCAAATTTGGCCTTACAGAAAGCATCATTGTCGCAGCTGCCCACGAAACGGTCGATCGCGGCACCGACGATCTTGTCCTGCGTCGCGGGTAGCTTCATCGCGTGTGGAGTGTCGAAGATGCAGCCGCTGACGACCGGAGCTTCCTTACTGTTCTCGTTCTGAGACATGAAGCGCTGCACGACCCGTGAGGCTCTGCCAGACGACAAGACGTACACACCAGACTTGGTCGTGGACGGCTCGAGCGTCTGTACAAGGCTCATAACTCGCGTGAGATCCTAGGCAGCTGTGTCGAGTGAGAAGGCGTTGATGCCATTGACGCCGAAGCTGTCCGTCAGCCAAGTGCGACACTTCCTCGCGGCCGCCACAGTGGACGAGTTCACTTGGGTGCGAGCTCTGTCGATAGCGTAGAGATCGCTACACGGTGTTCCGTCGTCTGCAGTGCCCATGGGCTGGTTCCATAGACGGAGTTGTAGTCCAAAGACCTGCATCATTCCATTCTGGGAGACTTCGTACATGAGCTGCGCAGCTACCGAGTCAAACCATACGAATTGTTACTTTATAAGCCACGACGGTGGTGAGGACGAACAATGCGTACGTACTTTCTCGCGGGGAAGCCGAGTCGTGACGACTCATACAGCGGGCTTAGTCGACGAGCCGTCACCGCCACGCCTCAACATCGCCAGGCTGTGCGTGAGGCTGCTACCCTTGCCACAGCTGAGACCGTCGCCCTCGTAGCACAACGGCAGCGTCAATGTCGTACACTGGAAGCCGCCGGTCGTGACTGCTTTCGACTGGATGGAGCATCCACCCCAGCTCAGCGTAGTACTCAACTCCTGAGAGCTCGGGGCAGCAGTAGCAGCGGCGCTGCTGCTGCTGCCTTCAGTGCTGTCAGCAGAGTATGAGCCGCTGATGAAGGCGCTGGCTAGCAGCAGCACCGCGCGAGCGACTGAGACGTGGACCATGGCGAGTGGATACCAGGCACCAAGACGAGAAATGAGACTGTGAGGTGTGCGGGCGGGTCGACTAATGGATCGAATGTGGCATGGTGGACCCTGCCACAGGATCCCGATAGCTGCAGTGGTCCCGTGGTCCTTTTCCTTCGTAATGTCGTCGTCGGAAAGGCGGCACGCGCATTGCAAATAGGAGCCGGATGCTAAACAGCAGACGATCGTAAATGAGATGGAGATGGGCACGAGAAGCCAGGACCCATTGGCAATGGCTACACATCCATGAAGTTTCGACTAAAACCGAAGTGATCAGGTCGAAGATTGGCTATAAATCATACTCCTCAAGTTTCATTGGCTATAAAAAGTATAAAGGATGGGAGGTTCCCTCCACTGAAAAACCCGACCCGTTCCATGAAAGCCGACGGCCCGTGGGTTTGGTTCCTGTATCTTGAAAGGGCGTCTTTTCTCATACTAGGGGGAAGATGGAGCCGACGACGGTCGCTGCGCGCGTGGCGCCGACGCTTCCAGGCGTGCGCATCTCCCGTGATGACGTCCGCAATGCGCTGCACACGCACTTCCACTCCCAGGCTGGCAAGCAGCAGCAACTCCGTGGTGCGGCCGCCGTCGTAGGCAGCAAGGCGTCCGCTGGCGGCAGTGGCACCATAACCAATGCCGGTCTCTCAGGTGCTGCTCTACTCGCAGGCAGCGGCCGCAAGCGTGTGTACTCGTTCATCCGAGTGCAGAAGAAGAAGCTCTCGCTGGCAAGCAAGAGGCTCTTCGGTGGAGGCAGTAGTAGCAGTAGCGGATCGCCCTCCAAGTCGTACATTCTGTGTGTGACGGTGCAGGACGTCGGCGGTGGAGCCAACGCCAACGCGCTCACGAACGGCGCCGCGAGTCTCCACTACCTGCAGCTGCAGAGCTCGTTTGCCGTGGAGGTGCGCCAGTCGTGGGATATTGGTAAGCTGCTGGTGATCGAGAACAACGGACTGTCGAGTGAGAAGAAGCGCGGTGCGTTCGCATTGTTTTTCCAGGATGAGGACGTGCCGTGGCAGTGGCTTGTGGACGAGAACGAGACGGCGTGGGCTATGGACGAGTTTGTGTGGTCGCTGTGCGCGCTCGCGATCGAGCAGAAGAAGCAGGCGATGCCGCGACTCGTGCGTTTCAACTTAGAGGCGCTGGGTGAAGTCGCGATCCACCAGAACTTACCCAAACGCTACGGCATTGATGTGGATCTCCTGGATCACATGGCTGCTGTGAAGAAGAAGGCTCTGAACGCCGGCGATGGAGACGAGAACGATGATGAAGCGAGTGGCGAAGGCGGGAAGAAAGGCAAAGGCAAGAACGCCAAGTCGGCGTCTCAGCAACAGCAACAGCGACTCACCGCCGCCGAGAACGACGACGCAGCAGCGCAGTTGGCGGGCGTCAACTGGAACGACGAGCAGCTCCAGGCTGTGGAAGGCGAACTGAAGAAGCAACTGCGCGTGCTGGAAGATGAGAACATCACGTTTCTGCTGTCATTCGAGGGTGAAAACAATCAGAACGCGAACTCCAACAATCCAAACACCAAGCCACAAACTGGAGGCGCCAAGAGCTCCTCGTCCACGACGACTTCTGTGGATCGGATCATCGTCGCTATTGAAGCGCTGCAGAGGCGTGTGGATTTCGTCCAGGCGTGGAGCAACGAGTCGAGTGAGCAACTGGAGAACACGTCGCAGAACATGCTCCAGTTTGAGTCGCTCAATAACCAGCTCGAAGTGCACTTCAAAAACAGTGTCGCACTGCAGGAGACGCTCGCGCAGCTCATGGCGACGATAGAAATCCCGCGAGAAAACATGGGCGTTCTGATCAAACCGATCCCCATCTTCCCAGATGAGACTCCAGCGAGGTCGAGTGGATTTGACCGTGGTGTGAGCCAAACTGAGTCTGAAGCACCTCAGCCACCATCGCAACGCGACCTGTCCGAGCGACTGCAGCTCACTATGGCGACCATAAAGCGCGTCGACGAAGCGATCCGATCGACGAAGGTGTTTCCGGCGAGTGAAATGACTGCGTTTCGAACTCGAGGCGAGGAGCTCGCGAAGCTGGCCAAGATCTTCTGCGATAAACTCGGTCTCGCGTTCGACAGCTTTTTGCAGCGCCGAGTCAAGCAGTGGGCGGCTCTGTCTCGTCAGGCAGCGGCGGCGGCGGCATCAGGATCGAGCGGTGGATCGCCAGCGATACCGCGACCTTCGGCAGCAGGAGGCTTCGGTTCTCGCGACGGACGTGAGGCCTCAGCGTCCGTTCGCCAAGACTACGCCGCGTCTCGTATGAGCCGTACTATCACATCGTTTGCGAGTGAAGCTGAAGGCGGCCGCGACATGGACTGGGCTTTCTCGAATGAGCAATTCCACACGTCGCTGCTGGAGTATCAGCCATTCTTCGAAGCTGTTCAAAGTCTGGATCCACGAGCTCTGAACAATATGCGTCAGCTCTACGCCAAGCACGCCTCCAGTGTCTACAACCCTCACATGCAGACACTCTTCCGCAGCCTCAAGGACAAGTTGCCGAAGTCTGCTTCGTCTAAGGGTGGTTCACACTTCTCCAAGCCACAGGCTCTTCAGTCATGGAGCTTCCACTTGTCTGCGTCTTCTCTTGGTGACGCGCTTCAACTCGGTGCCGCTCCGCTTCTCCAACAGGCACTGGATCACCTCGTGCCGATTCTCACACGCGAGCAGCACTTCATGTCTGCCGTTTTCTTTCCAACGGAGTCTTCTGACGACGGGAACAACGACAGCTCACCAGCCGATGACCATGACAACGACGATCTGACCTTGTTGATGGAAGGGGTCTTCGACAAAATGCTCAAGCGGTTGACAGACTTCGCCGAGGCAGCGGCAGCCCGCAATATCTTGGACGCGTTGTCTCTCGTCGTGTTGATGAACCCGATGCTCCCCAAGTTCCAGGCGCAGAGCGCGTTCCTCTACAATATCATGGTCAGCTTCCAGCTTCAGATGAAGCGGCTGCTGATCAAGTTCACGGAAGACCAAGAGAGTTGGATCAATGCGCACTCGCACACTGATACACGCATGGCCGGTGTGCTGAGTCCCATCCAAAAGACGCTCGTGATGGTTGGCCGCTTGGAGGAATGCGTATGCGGCAAGACTGATGACGCCACGCTTGCCATCATCTACAACCGCATGGTCCCAACGACGATGCAGTGGCTGGAGAAGATGTCCGAGGCCAAACCCAAGTACACTGCACTCACACGGCTGGAGAACTACCTCTTCATCAGCGAGCGGCTCACGTCGATCAATCCTTCGCGCGAGCTACCACTCGGCCAGTACGCGGCGCAGGCGGCTCAGCGCTTCCAGGACAACCTTCAGCTGTACGTCGCGTATATCTGGGGGTACGAATTCAAGCAACTCGTGCCGCTGTTTGACACCATTAGTGAGTTGCTCAAGACTTTGCCGGCACAAGAGATCGCGTACCACACGCCGCGTCAAGAGGCTCGCCGTGTGCTGGAAGCACTGAACGCTGGAGTACGTACCTGGTTTGCTGTCACTGGAGGGTTGATGGCTTGTCTGAGTATCTCGTGCACTGAGTAGTTCGAGAAGTCGGTCAAGGCGATGCACGATCGCATGAAGAAGCACTTCAGCGTCAACACCAAGATGCTGCCGCTCGTGTGGGGTCACTTGGTCGAGTACGGACGCACTCGTTTGACATCGTACGAGAAGATCGCGACAGACTGCTACCAGCTTCGTCTCGAGCCGACTTCTCAACGTGGCCTGGAGTTCTTGAACAAGTTTCCTTCGTCGACGTCGATCTCTGGGGTGGTCACTGCGAGCTCGAAGGCCAATGCCACGGATTCGTCCCACTCGTCCTCCGGCTAAAGAAGTCACAAACTCACAGCTCATCCATCCAAATTCACGCACCATGTTTGCCCACTCTATTGCTTTCGCCCATCTTTGCCGATTGTTTGCTTGATCTCGCGGAGAGGAGACAGGTACACTGCGACTGCGAGTGTGTGAACCGGGAAGTAGATACAGCACACGTACGGCAGAGCCAACAAGTTGATGCGGTTGGAGAAACAAGAGACGAAGTAGGAGAATGTTGCCGTGGTGCCTACATTCACGAAGTCAGAACAGCGCTCATGGTTGATTAGTGTCTATGGCAACTTACCGGCAGCGTCGACAAGCGTGAGGAGCGCAAAAAGGCCCAGAGGTGAGGATACGATCAGCCAGCAAAGGAGGAGGATGTTCTTGATCGCACGCTGACCGGCCAGAAGGGAATGAGGCTCGACAAGCGAAAACATTGCCATTGGAACGGCACAGAACAGTGCCATCGGGTAGTTGAGGATGCCCAGAATGCAGTGCGCGAACCTGTTCAGACAGCGTGAGACAGTGAGAGGGGGTCGAGATTCAACGTCGCCAAATTAATAGGGTTGCACGTACACGACGAGTGCAAGTACAACGCACTTAAGGGCTCTCCAGCCAGTGGCATCGCCTGCGAGTGACGCACTTGCATCTCCCGTCGGTGTTGTGGTTTCCTTTGCCTTTGCGTCGAACTGCTGCATCTTGTGCTGCCACTCGCGCGCCTTGTGGTTACCGCTGAGCACACTCGAGCGACGCAACAACGGAACAATAGCAGAGATCAACACTGCTTGGACCACGGTGACGAACACAACGAAGGTTGCGATCGAAGCTGCTGCCGCTCGAGTCAATGCGACGAGCAGGGAGAGACCGACCGCCTCCAAAAATACGAACACAGCGAGTGCAAAGGCAACTCGCATGCTCGCCGTCTTGCTGGCCGTCACGAGTAAGTGCATGATCGCTGGAGACACAGCGAGTGCCACCGTGTAGTAGTACTCGCCGACTGAGACAAAGTCGTGGTTGTTGGGCAACACGTACAAGAAGAAGGACTGGTGCAGCTTCTCTTCCAGGTTGCTCATGGAGCGCACAACTAACTCCAGCGAGCGAAGGATGGATCGAATCGACTTGGCTCCACCCCAGTGCTGTGGCTCGACGCTTTGTGTGAGCGAGAACGTGATGGCGTCGATGTTGTAGCTGATAAAGCGGCCATGCGGGCCATCGGGCCCGGTCGCCAGCGTCTTCATGAACCGCAGCATGCCGTTGAGGTTGCGCACATACTCTGCCAATCGGTGTCGCTCAGAGGCCGTTACAAACTCCTTCACGAACCCCAGAACCGCATTCGTGAGCGCCTCTAGCACGTCATTGCACACGAATTTGTGGTACCGGTGGTCGACTCCACGCACTTGCTGAACGGTGCGAGCACGGCTCAGGACCACTGGCACGGACTCGAGCCGCGTGTGGCTCACTGCCGTGTTCACCAAGTCCAGGTTCGGCAATTGGCCGTTGCTGCCAGCTGTGAACACGCCCACCACGTCGACTTGCGAGAGATCTCCGATGGCTTCCAGGTTGATAGCCGCACGAATGAGACCGGCACGCATGGGCAGCGCCTGGTCGCAGCTCTCTTCCAGTGGGTCCGAGTGGTACCCATGCAGCCACGCGTCCGTTCCTGGCGCGAATCCGTTGTACCCGTCTTGAGGCCCATCTGAAATGCATGCAAAAACACGGTTTTAGCGACTGAAATTCGACTTTCAAAGCTCCAAAACGGCGTTTTACCGTCCGTAAACACGAGAATCACGTCCTTGGCGAGCCATTTCGCACTCGAAAGGAACTCGAGCAGCGCGAGGCCGAGCGCGACGCCTGAGTACGACGCATGGCTCACGTCCGAGCCAATGTTCCTGTAATGCGCGACCAGCACGATGGATTCCTTGTGGTCCGCCAGCGGCGCGGCCTTCAAGATCCCGTACACATTGGTACTGTTTGTGCCGTCATTTCCAAGCGAAAAGCGCTGGCGGAACGCCTCCACGCGGTCGATGGAGCGCAGCTGCATCTCTAGCCACTGCACGACGCTTGCGCAGTTGCCAGCGTCGCCACAGCCACCTGCAGGCAGTCCAGGGATCGACGCGAGGCTTTTGTGGAGTTCTCGAACGCGCGTTTCTTCTACGTACGACGCCTTGGCGTCCATGGAATCGACCAGAAGCGCATTCTCTGAGATGTACGTGCCGCGGGGCTTCAATTCGCCCGTCGTGACGGTCACGGCGGGATGCAGAAGCACCCAAATGATACCCAAAGCGTACGTCACCCAGCTACATGGAGGCAAGCTTTGGATGAGTATAGCGATGGCTATAGAGTGAATTAGAGAACATACCAAAGCTTCAGAAGACGAGAAGAGATCAGGGAAATGAATACACGCAGCGCGCGACGCACGGGCTTCTCGCGTGGCGTGGAAGGTGTCATCGAAGATGCCGCATCCTCTCTAGGTGGCGCCATGTTCCCTGCGTTTTGGATTGTGGGTTTCCCCTCCGGGTCTGCTTCAAATGGGTTGGGTCTGTTCACAGCAAACGGGTCACAGTCACTAAACCCACTTGGATGATGAGTGATGGGGTTAACTTACCTGAGTCCCTAGACACCATCCACTCCCATTTCTCCAAGAAAGGCGGACAAGCAGAATGGACGATGGTGGCGCACCAAGCGACGTGAGTGCGTACGAGGCCAAGCGGCTGCAGCGCATCCAGCAGAACCAGCAGATGCTACAGTCGTTGGGGATCACCTCTCTCGCCCCGCCACGCAAACGCCGTCTCCTGGCGCGTGATACCGATGAAGAGCCGTCCGTTGTGGAGCCGCCACGCCGCTCCTCTCGCCTGCAGAATGTTGTCGTCGCCTCCACTGCTGAACCATCGGAGCTTCTGGACCTGGAAAGCTCCAACTGGAAATACCGCCGTCCAAGAACCGTGACTGCGATGAAAACTCTGGATCTGCCTGTCGTGGATGAGACCGAGAAGGTGAAGACGGCAGGCAAACGCACCAAGCAGTCGTGTATGGTGCTGGACGTCGACATGGCAGCATTCCACGACCGCTGGCTGGGGAAGCAGATCGCACCAAAGGGCAAGCAGACAGTGGTGGAGGGTATGTGTCCGCAGCACATCCCTTCCTTCTCCAAGATGAGCGGCGTGCTCAGCTGGAAGAATGCCATCGTGCTGTTTGTCAACGTGCTCGGAGTTTCTGGCTACGACAACGATTTCACCGAGACGTCTTTGGCGTCAGATTCAGGCGCGTCAAGTGTTGAGTCAAGTGCTGTGTACTTCAAGTGGTTCGCTCAGGCGCGCATGAACGAAGACTCTTCGGTGATCAAGCGTCTCAGAGCCGCCCAGCCAGGAGTTGCCTCTCTCTGGATGGATGGCCAGGCTTCGTCTGGGCAGCACGACAGCAAGTCGACTGAGCCGGTTCTTCTCTTCCTGCGCCACATAGACGGCCCTTACATATACTGCGGGCGTTTGGGATACCTGGGTCACGTGCCGGACATTCAACCGCTTCAATTCCGGTGGCAACTGCTGGACGTGGGCTCGCTCCAGTGGAGTAAGGTGAAGCAATTGCTCGACTCTTCGAACAGTTTAGCAGAAGATGCCGTCATGGAGGCGTAGCAGCCTCGAATATAGATAGTCAGGTTGGATATACGTGTACTAGGCGAGGGGTAATTGATTGCGAAGAGATGATACAAGCAGCATGGAAAGTCGCGTTCGGGGCACGTACGAACGGATACCTTCATCCAGCATCGATACTTCAGGCAACTACGAGACCTCGGCAGGCGGATGCAATAGGTAGCTCATGTCTTCCATCGCGAATGTCACGGGCAGACGCGAGGCAGCGAGATGGAGTTTCGTCATCTGGCGTTTCGTCAACGCATCACCGCGGCACTTCATGGCCGATGGAGGTAGCGGTGCAGCACTTGTCGTGTGATCCATGACAAGTGCCGACGGTCGGGGCTGCGGTTGCTCTGATGCTTCGAAAGCCTGTTCCATCAGCGCACGTTTGGTTGACACGACACCGAGCGCGAAGCCGATCATCAATCCAGCCATAAAGTGCCACGGTCGCACGTAGTAATCGCTCGCCTCGATGCCGAGCACTCGGAACAGCCAGCCTTGCCAGGTGAGCCGCCGCACTCGAGGGGTATGGTCCGCGTCATCATGCGCTGTCATCTTTTGGATTCGACGCTCAGCGTTCCGCGCCGCAATGTGGAGATTCATCACAACGTCCCGCGTGACAGCCTTCAGGTCTTCATCCTGGTCCGTGAGGGGTACCGACGACAGTGTGTGGGGCGTGCCCCGAGCTTCAGCCATAGACAACGCAAACGACGTCCGCTCCATAACTGCAGGAGGGACGGACGTCACAGGCAACGGATACCGAATCGCAGCCACGGGCTCCAACGCCGACGACTCAATCAGCGTACGCAGCATATCCCAGTCCGACAGCGGCGAGTCTATTATCCACCATTCGTCAGCCATTTTCCCAAGAGCTCCGTCCAGACAAATAGAAAGGCAACGTTAGACCACGACGTACCGAACGACATGCTGCGCGGATAGTCCTCGAGCTCATGAAGTAAGACCCCGGACTGGAGATTGATCTGCGAGAGAACAGTGCGCAGGATTCTGAAACCCAACTCAACTCGTTAGTTATTTTCTTCTCCGCCATCTCGACTCGAGTTTTCTTTTCGTTTCCTTACCGTTCACTCCGATTCGCGCGCTCGGTGGAGACCCTCGCGCGGTTCTGGGCCAGCAGCAGCGCCTCGCCGATGCGCCTCACGGAGGCGTCTTCCGCAGCAGCCGTACGCGTGGATGCCGACCGCGACCGTGAGCGTGATGCGTCGGCCATCGCTTTATGAGTGTGGGGTTACGCTGGGCTGCTTGGGAGCATGGGGTGTGGTGGACCGCGTCTCTTCTCTCCTGGGAAGCACGCAGGTGATGTGTGGGATGAGCAGCAGGCGGAGATTTTGATTTGATTCGTGAATTTTCGCTGTGGGTAACTTCGGATTTTCGTTCTTCTTTGTTTTCTTTCTCTTCTTCTTCTTCCAACTCGCACTTCAATGTGGTTTGGGGAAGGAATCAGCGACTCAGATCCTGAGACGGCACAAACCTGAATGAAAAACTTGATACAAAGAAATGAGCCAGATCTGACAACTAAAACCTACCCCTTATGAAGAACAATTCCAACAGGCAGTTGATAAAGGCAAATTCGGGAATTCGAAGAGGCTGCTACGCTCCGATATCGAATTTCATGAATAGTGAAGCCATGTAGGAACACAGAATGGATACACCCTCCCAAACATACTACCACGTTACACTGCAAGTCGAGCATAGTCCTCCGCCGTGGGATCAACAGGCGTGAACAGCTTGCGTGACGGGTTGAGCTTGGCAGGCTCGACCGTCTTGCGAGGCTCCTGCTTCTTCGCGTGGATGGCCGCGATCTTGGTCTCCACACGGTGTGCGTAGTCCGGGTCCACCTGGCGGAAGTTGCCGATCGCGCGCTCCTGCACCGGCTTGCTCGCGTTCGCCAGCGTGCCGGCGATGTTGCTGGTCA
>JAADVL010000617.1:0-19583 GCA_023334995.1 Pythium sukuiense | reverse complement strand
TGAAGCAAATGGCTTCGCTTGCCTGCCCACAGGCTCGGCTCGCTTGCCTCTCCCTGTTGTTGCCGTCGTCGTCTCTCCCCGTCCCTCCCGTCCCTCCCAGCCTTTCGTTGGTGTCGGGTCTTCCATGGCTCTGGAAGCTTGGAGCGTGAGTCTGATCCGCCTCCCCCTCGTGCTTCCAGGCGTTCACATTTCCCAAGTCGGCTCTCCCCGTGCAAAAGGAACTGAAAGCAAGTAGGCAGTCATCATGGCCCCTAAGCGTCGCACCCGTACCACCAAGAAGGACCAGCACTCGGAGGTCGCTCCTGAGCAGCGCGCCAAGTTCGGCGCCGAGGCCAAGGAGCGCGGTAACACCGCGTTCGCCGCCGGCGACCACGCCACGGCCATCAAGGAGTTCACCGCCGCCATCGCCTACGAGCCGACCAACGTGATCTACTACTCGAACCGTTCGGCCGCCTACCTGAGCGCCGGCCAGGCCACGCCTGCCCTCCAGGACGCCAAGAAGTGTATCGAGCTCGACGACAAGTTCGCCAAGGGTTACGCGCGTCTCGGTGCCGCCCACTTCTACGTGAAGAACTACGCCAAGGCCGTGTCTGCCTACACGCAGGGCCTGCAGCTCGACCGCACCAACAAGCAGATCCAGGCCGGTATCACCCAGGCCCAGGCTGCCCTTCAGGTGCAGGAGGAGGAGATCAGCGGTGTGGAGATGGACGAGGCCACCCGTAAGCTCAAGCGTATGGAGATCGAGGACAAGATCAACAAGGCCCGCCAGGAGCGCGAGGAGCGCGCCAAGCGTGCCGAGAAGGGCTTCTCGGAGGTCATCGGTATCGATCTTGGTACCACGTACTCGTGTGTGGGTGTGTGGAAGGATGGCCAGGTCGAGATCATTGCCAACAGCGAGGGTAACCGTACCACGCCATCGTGGGTCGCCTTCAACGACACGGAGCGTCTCATCGGTGAGGCCGCCAAGATCCAGGCCGCGTCCAACCCGACCAACACGGTCTTCGACGCCAAGCGTATCATCGGCCGTAACTTCAACGACGAGATCGTGAAGAAGGACGCGCTCCACTTCCCGTTCAAGATCGCCGAGGGTGACGACAACAAGGTGCTCATCCAGGTTGACTTCAAGGGTGAGACCAAGAGCTTCACGCCAGAGGAGATCTCGTCGATGGTGCTCACGCGCATGAAGGAGACCGCCGAGGCCTACCTTGGCCAGCCAATCAACCAGGCTGTCGTCACGGTGCCTGCTTACTTCAACGACCAGCAGCGTCAGTCGACCAAGGACGCCGGTTCGATCGCTGGCCTTGACGTCAAGCGTATCATCAACGAGCCAACGGCCGCCGCGCTCGCGTACGGTCTGGACACGAACGCCGGCCAGTCGGGCAAGGGTGTCAACGTGCTCATCTTCGATCTGGGCGGAGGTACCTTCGATGTGTCGATCCTCAGCATTGAGAACGGCATCTTCGAGGTCAAGTCGACGGGCGGTGACACCCACCTTGGTGGTGAGGACTTCGACAGCAACCTTGTCGACTTCCTTGTCGGTGAGTTCAAGCGCAAGAACCGCGGTCTCGACCCAACGACCTCGGCCCGTGCCATGCGTCGTCTCCGTACGGCCTGTGAGTCGGCTAAGCGTATGCTTTCGACCACGACCTCGGCCTCGGTCGAGGTGGACTCGCTCTTCGAGGGTGTGGACTTCAGCTCGACGCTGACCCGTGCCAAGCTCGAGTCGCTGAACGAGGAGCTCTTCAAGCGTTGTGAGGAGACCGTCGTCAAGGTGCTCGCGGACGCCAAGATGAAGCCAGATGACATCACGGAGGTCGTGCTTGTCGGTGGTTCCACCCGTATCCCGAAGGTGCAGACCCTTCTGTCGGCCCTCTTCGGCGGCAAGGAGCTCTCCAAGTCGATCAACCCTGATGAGGCCGTCGCGTACGGTGCTGCCGTGCAGGGTGCCATCCTCAGCGGCATCCGTAACGACGCCACCAACTCGCTGCTGCTCGTCGACGTCACCCCTCTGTCGCTCGGTATTGAGACCGTCGGCAAGGTCATGTCGGTGCTGATCAAGCGTAACACGGCCATCCCAGTCCGTAAGACGCGTGTCTACACCACGGAGGAGGACTTCCAGACCTCGGTGGATGTGTGCATCTACGAGGGTGAGCGTGCCCACGTCGACTCGAACAACAAGCTCGGTGAGTTCAACATCTCGGGCATTGAGCGTGCCAAGCGCGGTGAGCCACAGGTCGAGGTGACCTTCGAGATCGATGCCAACGGTATCCTGAACGTGTCGGCTCGCGACAAGAAGACCGGTGCCCGTGCCGAGACCACCATCTCGAACAACCACGGCCGTCTGTCTCAGGCTGACATTGACCGCATGGTGTCGGAGGCCGAGAAGTTCAAGAAGGACGATGCTGAGCTTCTGCGCAAGATTGAGGCCCGCAACGAGCTCGAGCAGTACATCTACCGCTCGATCGAGACTGCTCGCGAGAAGGGCAACACGGAGGCCGAGAACGCCATCCGTGACGCTCGCGACTGGCTTGAGGACCACGAGGAGGCCACTCTTCGTGAGTTGGAGGACAAGAAGCGTGTGCTGGAGCGCCTGATCCGTTTCTAAGCGATTAGAACCAGCCCCTCAGAACCAATGATCATGTAGTTGTGCATCCCCTCTGCCACTTCTTGCATGTAGATCTTGCGTGTGCCTCCTTCAAAACACCCTTGCGAAGGTGGTGGTCTCTCTTATGTGAGACCACCACCTTCATACTGTACACTTATCTCTAGTGGATAGTTTTGCACATTATTATAATAACATTGCCAATGCTTCCGTTGCCAACTCCGGTCTTCTCCTCTTGCTGCTCGACAGAGTGATGCGTGGCCCAGGACGAGAGAGCCGTGTGTCTGATGTGTACGTTGGCCCATTGTGACTAGGAAGGAATCCAAGCTTGAAGATGGAGGCTTCCCGTGATCTAGCAACCAGTACAGTTCCGGAATGGGAATGGGCTCATGCAGTTGTCGTGGTGTGTTGAAATCAGCAATCTCATGTAGAAATTTGCTCCTCCACAGCTCGAGTTTGTGACTCGTCAGGAAGCGAAAGAAAAGCTATCATCATCTTTCAACACCAAGCATCAAGGGCTTCCTACTCTATCTCCACCGCAATGCCTCTTGTGGGCTTCTGATCGTCGAATGGCTTCGCTCCCAGGAGCTCCAGGACCTGGCACGTGTCATGATCGTTGCGGATCGGTTGGTTGCCAGGAGCTCACGAATCTGGCCAATCAGAGCGATCCTAACGTGGTCCACACCAGCATCTCGTAGTTATGCTGTGTCGTTATTAACGTTAAGGCTTCATATCCTGTTTGTATCATTCGCAAGAGTCGATCCCACACTTCGATGGAGTTGTTGGCAAGTGGCCCGAGATGAATGACCGCTGACTCTATCCCAACAACCCAAAGGTATGTATCCACATCCACTTCACTGTCGCATGGGCAGTCCCCAGTTCAGCTCTTCTTTAGTCAGACAAGCCTCATTGACCGTGAGGGCCTCGCATCCACTTGCCTCGGAGCCCTACACTGTATGCCCTCTGCGACGGAGGATGCGTCCTACATAGTATCAGCATCTTCTGCCTCATTACACACGAAGTGGTCACGTGCTGGAATTTCCAGCCTGGGAAGTGGTCACGAGCTGGAATGTGGTGGGCCCTTGCGTGGCGGGGCCGTCCTTCAATATTGGACGCCTAGTTAGTCGAGATGGGAACTCATTTCCCTCTGGTGCCTAGCTGCCATTCTCAGAGTATCTCCTTCTTCAGCAAGATGCAAGTTCTCAAGGCTGTGGCGACCCTGCTGCTTGCAGCGACCGCACTCGACGCCATCTCTGCTGCGGAGAATACTCCCACTTGCAAGAAAGAGATCACGGACAAGTACTTCGAGAACTTCAGCTTCGATTGCAGCAACATCCTCGAGGACTTCAAGACTTGTTCGGACGACTGCCTTGCCAGTATGAAGGGTCTCATCCAGTACTCACCCAACGACTGCACGTCGACGGTTCAGGGCGATCCATCGATGCGGGAGCAAACGGAGAAAAAGGTGAAGGCGTGCGAGGCCGCACGTATCAACGCCGCGAGTCGGTACACCCCACAGCTCTCACTAGGCGCCGAAGAGTGCTCCACGACAATGACTCGGGCTTGGAGTGACAAGTATGGCAGCTCGGGGACAACCTACTACGACTGCAGCTTCAACGCCCGAGTCGGTCAGCCGTGTCCTGATAACTGCGTCAAGGTCATCGAAGAAGGGATCATGGCGGCACCAGTATGTCGTCTTTCGGTGACCACCAACCTCACGAGCTTCGAGTATGAAAAGAGAGGACTGGTGAGCTGCCTCATGGTTCGCGGCGAAGATGCCAAGACGAACACGGTGCTGCAAAGCACTGTTAACAAGTTCGGTGCTAGCACCGTCGAGACGACGACGACTCCGACGACGGCGACGACTCCGACGCCGACCTCAACGACCAGCTCCAAGCTGACCACGGTCGCTCCAAGCGCCGACCTCACGACCAGCACGCCGGCGGCGTCAAGTGTGCCTTCGCTGTCGACCTCGCTGGCCGCTGCCGTGGGTAGCACTCTCTTAGCGATGGGTCTCATGCTGTAAGCACGAGCATCCCAGCAGGTATTGTGTGTTAATCAGCCAACATGAATACACTGTCTTTCTTGTGTACAGAAGCATACTCTTTCCTTCATTGCTGTCGACAAAATGGAGCAAGCGCTTGACGCACTTGAAGCCTACGTCGCGGATTTGAGCCTTCATGTTGACTGCGACGTGTGTACACAAGTCGCGTATATTTTTGGTGTCCTCATGCATCCTTCGTTGGAACTTTGCTATGCGAAGGAAGAAGAGGGATGTCTTGGTGCCATGTACTACAGTAGCGCACAGTGTTTTGACACCCTAGTTCGTGCGACGATTTCCATAACACGAACGCTGAGGAGCTGAGGGAATATTGAGTGAATATTCCCGCCCGACTTTCAACAATCACTGTAGGACGCACAATGCGTAATGCTTAGCATACAGTGTCACCAAGTTGTGTAGCCACCGAGAGAATCGTGACGAGCCCATTGGGTGTCATGAGGTTCGATTGGGGACTTTTTCGCCGCTCCGATCTATTAGAACACCCACTGACGTGCCAATCGACGAGACAGTCGTGTCCACTACCAATTGTTCTTCACGTCCGCTGCAGCCTGCAATCCCCTGAACTGAGTCACACGCACATGAACCCAGCGCGCACCCTGTACCAAGACCATCGGTATCATCTTCAACACCACGATATCGTCTTGCTAACGCCACCCTTTCCACGCTGTGTCCTCGGGAGGCTCCGCCCCCTTGCGACCATTTCCAAAACCTTCTCGTCAAGCCCACCACGATGAAAGTCCTCTCCACCATCGCTATCGCGACCCTCGCTTTGACTGCTACGCTGCAGACCACTCCCATTGAAGCTCTTGTCGCCGAGTGCACCACGGACCAATTGGAGAAGTACTTGGGCGCCATGCCCGCCAACTCCACCGAATGCGGCGACGTGCTCGCCGACGAAGGAACCTGTTCGGACGAGTGCCTTGCTATCCTGCAGAAGACGGCTGAGGTTTCGCCCAAGTGCTCCACGTCCTCGCAATCGACGTACACGATGCGAGAGCTGGACGACATCTTCGTCAAGCGGTGCAACACCGTGCGCGCCAACGCCACGAAGGCGGCCACTTCGACCAACACTGCGACCACCTCAGCGCCCACCGCCACCACGGCGTCGAGTTCGTCTTCGCTGCCGCTGCAGGCGCTCGTTGGCGTTGGCAGCGTGGCCATTGCCATGCTGTCCTTGCTGTAGACAGGCAACGTGACAGACCCTCCCATTTCCAAAAGACCACTTCAAGGAATTAGTCAACTTGACGACGAAAAAGGGACCAGTTCACTAAAATGCTTTGTATCAGTAGGTAAAATGGACTATAGACCTGAAATGGAGGCTGTTCACGTGAGAGACACTGATTTAGAAAAATATATCAGCGAGCTGTTAGTCACGGCTGCTGACCCAGTCTCAGACTAGTCACGCAACGCCTGTCCGGCTTTCATCGATCTAGCAAACCGCCGCACTGTACATGTACGCGTGGCTGCATTCTTCACCAAACAGACTTCTAGTACACGGCATGAAGCTGTAGAGCTGCGGCTCGTGAGCTTCGAGGCTCACGGGTCGCCCATTCAGCCCGACAGATCTCCAAATCTCTCTCCTCGCGGTGGGTCACGCGGCACTTTCCATGTGCGAGATCTTCCCACGCACCAGATACAAACGCCAGCAGCGGGACACTCTCGACCAGCTGGCGTAGCTCCCTAGTTTTTTCTGTCCTTTCTCGACTGGATTCCTCGTGCTTCGTGGCGCTGTCCGGCAGTCAGCCTTGTCCTTCGCACGCTCGCCCCGTGCCTGCCACTCCGCAATCTCGACACCACCCCACACAGCACCAGCACCAGCATGCAGTTGATCGCGCCTTCCACGCTTGCGGCCCTAGGGCTCCTGACGCTCGTGCCGACGGCCTTGGCTGAGACCTGCACGACGCAGCAGGAGGCTCAGTTCAGCCAGCTCACGGGGGAAGCCCACACAGTCTGCTCGGATGTCATGCTGTACTTCTCGACCTGCGACGACTCGTGTCTCGCGATCTTCAAAAACGTCGTGGACAAGGCGCCCACGTGCACACGCACGTCGACGACGTTCCTGGACGACCCGACGGAGATGGCCACGCAGTGTGAGACCTACCGAGAGAAGAGCGCCACCAACTACGCACCAAAGCTCTCGCCTGGTGTGGCCAAGTGCACGGCTACGGACAACTCCAAGTGGCGTGAAGACAACGGCGTGGGCACGGCCTACAGCAAGTGCACGCTCGAGAAGACGGGTGACGCGTGCTCGGACGACTGCCTCAAGACGATCGAAACCAGCGTCGACAAGGCGCCGCAGTGCCTCTCGAACGGCAACTACACCATGCGCGAGTTCAAGAAGAAAGACCTGGTCACGTGTCTCAAGGCTCGTGGCACCGACCTCAAGACCAACACCGTGCTGCAGAGCGCTGGCAGCAGCAGCAGCAAGTCCTCGTCCACGACGACGACCTCGAGTCCGAGCGCCACGACGGCGAGCAGCGCCTCGAGCGTGGCGGCCTCAGTGATGACACTCACCCTCGCGGCCGGCAGCATCGTCTCCTCCATGTTGTAGACACGTATCTAGTCAAAGAAGGCTATTTGTAGTGGGCAGTGCCCTGTCCGTCTTCTTGACTAAATACTACGTAGTAGTGAATAGCGATACAGTACACCCCTCCACATGCATTCGACTTGAGGTCCAGCCTTCGCCGTTGCTGTTGTATTCCCATGAGTGGCGTGAGCGTGGCATGCGAACTGCCCGCCGCTCCTTCTGACACCGATGAGTGGCGGTGGATATATCACGGGTGTTACTGGATTGCACGCCTACTGTCGTCTTGTCCAAGCCGCTTGATACACCAAAGCATTCGTGCTAGCATCGACAGCCTGTCATGGCATAGCTCAATTTGCTTCGCAGCCCCGCCGCCTTCCTCCTCTTCTCTTCTCTTCTCTTCTCTTCTCTTCTCTTCTCTTCTCTTCTCTTCTCTTCTCTTCTCTTCTCTCACGATGCGCCTCCCTGCCGTCTTGGCCTCGACGCTGTTGCTCACGGCCGCCTCATCCACCAATGCTGCGAGCTCCTCGGCTTGCGATACGATCCAGATGAGCACGTACTACGCTGCGCGCGGCACGCTGCAGACGAATTGCGACTACATGTTGAGCAGCTTCTTCGGCACGTGCTTGGACGAGTGTTACTCGCATTTCAAGAGCGTGTTGGCGGTCTCACCGAACTGTACGCTTCCTGGAGCAAGTATCACGCCACGTGCGGAAGACGAGCTGTACGTCAAGCGCTGCGAAGACGCACGCGCGAATGCGACGAGCACGTACATTCCCCAGACGCAGCAAGGTCTCACCAACTGCACGGCTGCCGACGAAGACGCGTGGGAGCTCAAGTACGGCTACTCAACGCCCACTGACGCCTGTGTGACGACGATGACGAGTGCCAAGACTTGCTCGGATCAGTGTCTCAAGCTGTTCGAAGAAAGCGTCGAGGCCGCGAAAGTGTGCCGCCTCCAAGGCAACTACTCATCGCGTGAGCTCAAGAAGAAGGACCTCGTTGGCTGTCTGCAGGTGCGGGGTGAAGCGCTCAAGACCAACACGCTGCTGCAAAGCTTGCCGGCGCCTACGATTCCACCCAGCGAAAGCAGCAGCTCCAACAATTCCACCAGTGCGGCTGCAGGGACTGCTGCCCCTGCAGTCTCATCAAGCGCGTCGACTGTAGCTCTCACAGCCGCCGTTGGTGTCACCAGTGTCATGGCTGTGATCCAGACGCTGTCAATGTAAGACAGCTGAGTTCAGTAGACGTCAGTAATGACTAATGAGTAATGAATGCAATGACATGGAGCTCAAAATCCAGTGGCTGTGATATGGAGCACCTCCAGCCGCTAGTCTACCCGGGAGACCATTCCGGCAGAGGCAAGGTCTCACATCTCAATTTCCTCGTCCTACGCGACACCTCCTTCCCTCTCTATCTCCTGCTATCAGACTCCATGCGCGTCCTCCAGTGCACTCTTCTCCTCGTGTTCTCGCTGGCCGCTCGTGCCTCTGCCGCTGAAGCTTTCACGTGTACCGACTTGCAAGACGAGCAACACAGCGCCACGTGGGACTCGTTCCACACGATGTGCGAATTGATCTTGGGCAGCTCCTTTGACACGTGCTCGGACGAGTGCTACGCGCATTTCAAGAGCGTCGCGACGGCTGCGCCAAACTGCTCGCGATCGAGTTACGACCTCACCCTGAAGCAGCTCGACGAAGTGTTTGTCACACGGTGCGAGGACGGCCGCGCGAATGCCACCAAGACGTACACGCCCAAGACCCAGCTAGGGCTCGCGAACTGCACAAACGGGGCCGAGATCGAGTGGGAGAAGTAGTACGGCTACACGTCTCCAGTCAACGACTGTGTGATGCATTTCATGGCCGCCAAGATCTGTTCGGACGAGTGCCTGGCGATGATCGAGGAAGGCGTGGAGGCTGCGCCAGTGTGTAACTTTGGTTACGACTACTCCTCGCGTGAGATCAAGAAGAAGGATCTCGTCGGATGCTTGAAGGCGCGCGGCGAAGATCTCAAGACCAACACGCTGCTGCAGAGTATGGGCAGCCAAAACAGCTCCAGCACGAACAACTCGAGCGGTGCGATGACCACTGCGCCTACGGCCACGCCGACTTCGAGTGCGTCAGCTGCGGCACTCTTCATGGCCATTGGCGTGGGAAGCATCGTGTTGGCGTTGCTGTCACTGGAGTAGAGGGTCTCATCAATGAAGAATTGACCGACCAGAAGTTGTTTGCTGCCGAATTGCAAGCTTGAACGTGCTCAATACGACGTAGCAGTCTTCTTTCTGGCTTGGATTGTTCTCGCCTGGGTGATCGAGAGAGCAGGCGGCTGCCAACCACGAGGAAGAATTTTCACGCGGGCTGGGCAGGACGAGTTCATTGACAGCAACTGAAGATGGACAGGCTCGACTAATTTGGTCACGAATGGGTACGCCAGGGAGCCCAGTGAGGTCAGCGTGTTGCGCCGCTCGTCACCCAGTTGCTTCTTCAACTGGCCGGTTCTGTACAACAGCAGACCATTAGGTGAGACTGTGAGCCCACATGGCCCGCCGTAGGGACTCTTGACAGGGCCGCTACTCACGATCTCACACACATCTCGATTCACTCTGCAGCCGAGAAGACCTCTCCTCGCCATGCAAACAACGCTGCCACTCGCTTCACTACTGCTGCTGTCGCTGACCGCGTTCGCCAATGCTCAGACCCAGCCTCCTACGTGTTCAACGCAAGAGCTCGAGGACTTCAGCGTCGCTAACGGGAACCTCTCTGCACCGTGTGAGGCAGTTCTCGGCGACTTCTGGATTTGTACCGACCGGTGCTACGCCCACTTCAAGGAGCGGGCGGCCGTTGCCCCCGAGTGCACGATCTCCGGAAAGGGTAACTCGATCCGTGTAGGCAATGAAGGCACTGTGAAGTCGTGTGAATCTGCACCACGAGTACGACGAACAGGTACACACCACAGCCACAACCAGCTCTCACCCAATGCGCTCAAACCGATGTCGACAAGTGGGTGTCGAAGTACGGCTTCAACACGTCCACGGGAAACTGCAGCGTGGCCGTCGAGCTGGGTGGTCTTTGCTCCGATGTGTGCGTCAAGGCGATAGAAGAAAGTGTCGAGGCAGCGAAAGCGTCTCAACTGACAGGCGACTACTCGTTCCACGAGATGAAGAAGAGCGACCTCGTTGCGGGCCTTCAGTCGCGTGGCGACAACCTCACGAATAACACGGTGCTGCAACGCTTCTCAAACACCACGAATGAGTCAAGCAGTGACGCTGGGACGATCTCGGCACCTCCTACCACGATCAGATCGAGCGCCTCGGCCATTGCTGCTTCGCTTGCCATCGGAGTCGGTAGCATTGTCACGGTGATGCTCACTCTTGTGTAGGATCGCAGCTTGCCGTCACCACAGGTTCTCCACATCGCGCAAGATATAGCGGATCATTCAACACCCTTTTGCGTCTTGAGTAATCATCACGACTTGGCTTCTTCGCATTTGCTACAACAGTCGATGCAACGGCTTCTTCCTGAACACGAGCTGGTCCACAAGTGCACACGCGTCCGTTTTGACCGTGAACGACCGCCCGTCGATGGATGCGAATTCCTTTTTGCCTGAATTGTAGCGGAAAAACTGGCTGATCACATCCTCCGTTAGTAGCGGTGGTGCAGATGACGCCATGCCGTAGATCTTGACGATACGGCCACGCTCGATGTGATGCTCGTACAACGCTCGGAACTTCAGCTCCTTGGCACTTTTCAACAGCACGATGAAGTTCTCACAAGTGGACTCGGCTAGAGCGTGCAGGGCTGCCTGCCGTTCTTTGTCGAGCGAGCCTCCAGCCAGCAGCGTGTACTCAATGGCGTTCTGAATGAGCTGGCGATTGCTAGGCCGGTGACCAGTTCGTGTGGTTGTCGTCGTCAAAGGGAACGCATCACCTCGATCAACCGCTGACGTCGGAGGAGGAGCAGCCGAAACCTGGGCTCTAGACTTGGTCTCGTGGGGATTGGTGGCTGGAGCAGGATGGGATTGTATTGACGGCTGAGGTCCAGGCTTCTTCTTGTTGAGAGCGTCGTCACGGGCCTTTTGGAGCTGCTGGAGCTTTTTCTGGCGAAGCTCCGTCAGCTTTTGCTGCCGAGCACGTTGCGTCGCGTCGTCGTCACGCACAGGCTTGGTGCTTGCAGGTTCAACGGAGATGAACGTTGCCATGGGTGGAGGACTGCGGTGGATCATGGGCTGCACAACTACTGGGTCAGGTGGAGATGATGAACGCACAGTCATTTCATGATCATCCGCGTCGTCTCCGTCCGAACCGTCGCCATCAGGACGGCTCTTTTGTACGACGCGAGTTGCTTGTTGAGGCTGCCGAATTGGAACTCGTCCGTGCACATTGAACGGTATCCGATGAGGCGGAGCTTCGGCAACTCGTTCGTCGTGGACTTGTAGATGCTCACTTGGTTCTGACAGGAGTTGCCCGGATCTGTCGATGTTCCCTGGCGACGAAGATTGTGCCCGTGGAGCCATCGTCGCCATCAACACGCTGTCATAGTCTTCATTCTCGTACTCGTCTCGCGCGTGCGACTGTCTTGCGCCGAAGCGCTCACTCTTTGGATGCGGCAGTGGACTACCCGGCGCCTTTCGAGCCTTGTATGCAGGCGACTGCTCTGGCGCAATAGTCGCAGTTGGCAACATGCCACTTCGTGTTGGATCACGTTTTCTTTGTAAATGCTGAGCCGCTGGATGTAGTAATGCGTCAGCTTGGATTTGAGCTCGAGTTTCGAAGAGTTTGCTCGATTTTCTTGGTGAGGCTCCCTTCAGAGCCATTGTCGCCTCCGGAGCTCTTGCCATTGCTGCCTCGACCGACTTGCGATGCCTCTCGCTAGACACTACTGCAGTGGATACAACAGCAGCCGCCGTCACCTTCTTTTCCTCCTCGCGCACGTGATGGTTGGGAACAGTCGATTCAGTTGTGTGCTTAACTGCGTCCCAATGAGCATTCTCTGGCGGTTCTTTCGCACTGACAGCCAGCATCGCTCGTTCAGTCCAAGCAACACGAGTAGGAGCTGGTGCAGCCGATTCGACGACATTGATCTGCGAAGTGTGCGTACTACTCAGCTTACGACTGCCTTCGATCTCATTGGGAGGATCTCCCAATGGAAGCTTTGGTTCCCTTACAACGGGACTGTGGAGCTGCTGAGTCGTTTCGCGAACGTTGGAGAGGACTTTTCCTACAGGATTCGTCGCTCGGTGCGGCCGCTCGACTCTACCATTCATCGCACGCCGACGTTCAACTGTGATTTCCTTCGGAGTGTGGGTCTGTAAGCAGAGATCATCACCAGAATTCTCGGTTTTCACGCCTTGCTGCAAGATCTTGGTCGCCTGGTATTCCAGCTCCCACCACACACGAGCTCCGAGCTTGGAACGATAGTGGTCTCGAGCCGAGCGTTTCTTCTTGACAGGCGATTGAGCTGTTTCTGCAACGCCCACAGCGATATTTGTCTCTTCTTCCTCTGCGTTCTTGGTGGTATCGTCGTCCTTGACGTGAATTGGCGGTTGATCTACCAGGTCGGATCGCTCCGTTGTCGTTTGGATCGAACTGGATGGTACTGGCTCGCGAGTTGGTGATGGCAGTGCACGCGTTGAAGAGAAGAGAAACATCGTCTCAGTCGCCTCCTTATGAGATACAAATGGACGGATGCGGGCTGGTCTGACTGCTGAGGCATCAGCTGCGTCCTGATCTGCATTTTCTTCTGACACTTGACATAGATGGGAAAGTGTAGCGTTCGTCTCGGCTGGTTTGGCGCCTTCTTCTGTTGAGGGTAGATCCTGTGCAGCCCTTCGAGTGCGCTTGATCTCGCCATCGACGCTTTGCCACAAAGCTTTGCTTGTTGATTCACCACGGCCACTTCTCATTGCTGTCGCGCTTGCGTGAGACGTTGATACACCAAGGGGGCCACGTCGCCGGATCTGTTGTATAGGTGACGGGCTCGTCGGTTCTGGCTCGTTGATTGTCACAGAGCTGTCGTCTTTTTCGTTGACTGGCGAAGCCACCTGCATACACTTCTTGTCATGCTGCTGAAGGCGGGATTCGACGGGCTCAACCAGAGCCACGCGAGAAAATGCGAACATCGACTCCTTTTTCTTCGACTGGTCTTCCGTCATAGCACGCACCAGCGCGCGTGGTTGCGGTCGACTTTTCTGGCTGGATGTTATCTCCTCTGGAGATGAATTCTCTTGCTCTGGAATCTCTTCTTTCCGAGGATGAACGGCTCTCTCCTCTTGATCGCTCGTGGCCGGAGTCGTTCCCTGCTCTGCTCGATCGTATTTGGGTTTTGTGGGAATGGTGACCATAGGTTTCGGCTCTTTCTTTATTTTGACGTTGTCGAAGAGCGTCCACGCCCGGTACGTCGCGTCGCGACCGCGCAACACAGCCATCTCGTCCTGCATCTTCTTCATCAATTCACTGAGATTCTTGACGACTTTGACCCGCCCAGGGGCAACAAAGAGGAGATACTTGTGGCTCTTGCTGTCCCTGTTGTTGTCGTCTTCGTGACGGTGCGGGAACCACACGACAGCCGTCTCCTCATTTGAGCTGGAAGGGCCCCGTACAGAGACCAAAACGCACACGCTCCGGTGCAACGTTGAAGTGGCACGTTCTTCCACATCCTGAAGCTCCATCTGCAGGGTCTGCGATGCGACGCCCTCTGAATCCCACGTGATGTCAGCGAACGCCACTCGTGCGAGCTGGTCGTCCAAACCACTTTCAAGAAGCTTCGCAAGCAATCGTCTCGGGTCTGCGCCGGGAGTGAACTTGTGCTGGGCGGCTGCTTGCTGAGAGACACGGTGTGATGCCAGCACGATCGCACTGAGTGCCGTCTTGGTGCAGATATCATTGACTATCACTTCAGGGGGCAGTAGAGCGGCTGCGAAACGAAGGCTTGCGACGACCAACGCTCCATCATCTTGGTGCTTGCTCATCCTGTTACTGGTCAAATTGACAAAAGCGGCAACGATATAGAGTGCAACGCCTTCCAAAAGGCATCAACCTCAAACTGGGCTTGCCAGACATATTTAGAAAAACAACTCACCGGAATATCTACGACACGTGCACGCGTAACCGCACCACTCTAGATGACCACGTCGTCTGACTGGCCACCGACAGGCAACACAGCGACACCTCCCACGATCGGATTCTTCGCTGTCGGTGGCTGCTCCTTCTGGGTTGTGAGTTGCGCTACTTTGGCCGCGAGCTTGTCCTGCTTCTCGCATTCTTTCTGGAACTCACGGATCGCGTTCACGTACAGCCGCTCCTTCTCGAGCAGCACCTGGTACTTGCTGTCGAGCGTCTCCACACGCGTCTGGAAATCTGCACGAGTTGTTCGCTGCTTACGAACTGAGACCTGCACGTTCTGGAGAATCGTGTCCAACTGCGAGAAGAACGCTTGCGTTGCAACCTTGGAGCCCATGGCGACGTCGAAGTTGTCGTGCATGCTGTTGATGAGCGCGATCTCCTTCTCCAGGAACTCCTGTGTCGTCGACAGGGTGTTGTACACACTGTAGTACTTGCGTGTCTCGTCCAGCGTGAGTGCAACTTCGTCGTACAGTTCCAAAAACCGCTTTTCGTACTGCACGAGCTCAATCCGCGTCGGAATATCGTCGATCTGCTTGCGCTTTTGGTTCATCTTGCGAGTCTCACGGCCAAGCGCAAGCCGCATTTCAGTGTGCTTAGCCGATATCTGAGCGTGCATTTGTTCGATTTCTTGCAGCCGCAACGTCTCTTCGTCCTTCTTGGATGCGTCTTCCTCAGCTTGGAGTCGCAGTTGTGCCACACGAGCCTGTAACGTCTCAAGTTGCTTCTTGCAGTTCGCCTTAAACTCGATCTTTTGAGTCTTTAGGACTTCGTTCTTGCTCATCAGCGCGCGCAAGGCCACGAGGAACGGCTGCGCCGGGCGATTAGCCTTCATTTCTGCATCTACTTCCACATCCTCGGTCTGCAGACCCTGCAGTGCGTTCTCGATCGCCGAGGCTTGAGCTTGAAGCTGCTGGTGCTGTGTCTCAAGTAGCTGCTTCTCTTGCTCCAACGCCACCATTTGCACCTCTTGCTCTTTCAGTTTCTCCGTCTCAACTCGGATTTCTTCCCACGTCACTGCATCGGCTTCACTGATCGCTGCTGGCGTTTCCGGGACCGACACCACGTGCTTCAGCAGCTCGGCCTCTCGCTGTCGCTGCTTCTCCAATAACACTACCTCCTCTGCCATCGCCTGCTGGACGATGCGCTGGTACTGCGCCTCAAATGCACGCGTCTGCCTGTCTGCCTGTGCTGTCGCCTGTGTCTTGCCTGGAACACCACCAATTCCACGGCCACTGCCCGCCTTACGCCGTGCAGCCGACGCCTTGCTCGCCACCGCTAGCTGCGCCAACAGCGACTTCTGTGGATCGCCACCACTCTCATCGTCCACTGCTGCCTCCTCTCTTGACGCTGAAGGCAACTCTGCGACGTGGACTGCCACACGCTCGCCATACTCCAACAGACATCGCTGGATCATCGCGTCTTCCGACTCGGCCACGCCCTCAGTTGTCGCCGTATACTGCCACTTACGCCGTGGCTGGAACGCTGCTTGCAAGAACACAACCTCACGCTTTAACGGCGGTGACTTGTCCATGTTTCCACTCTCTGCCAGCGTCAAATACTCGCGTTTGGCTTGCATTTTCGCGAGATGCAGCGGCCCATTCACGCCTTCCTCGCCGTCATGGAGCTCCACGAGCCACTGTACGAGCCTGGCCACCGTGCCGATGTCGCCAAAGTCCTGCAACAGAAGCTGATGCGGTTGAATGGGCACAGGGCAGGCCACAGGCAGCGCTTCGACGCGACTGACGACGTCCTGCGCGAGACCGAGACGCGGCTTCATCTTGTCGTGCGGCTGGAATAACAGCGCCCACTGCACGCGGCCACGTGCGGCGTCTTCACGCTTCACTAGCCGCTGCAGCAGCCAACAGAGACCACCCAGAATGCGGTCAAAGACGCTGTAATCGTGGGCGTGGGCCTTGTCGAAGCCGCATTTCGCCAGTTTCTGCAGGATTGACGCGAGTTCACGGGCCGCTTCGTCACCATAATCGTCGCCTAGAGCGAAGAGCGCACGTGAGGACGTAGCGCCGGACATGGAGAAGGGCGTGGTGCCCTCAGACGGTACCATAGAGGCCGATGGGGGCAGCGAGAAGGCGGCGTACGACGCCATCTTCTTCCATGTACGAGGACGTCGATCTGTGGAAGAGTTGAAGGTGACAGAAGATACGGGTGAGGTTGTACGAATGTGGCTTGAACGATAGATGTGAAGTATCCGCTTTAGTGACGTGGTGATGTGAGTGACATGGCTGCTGGATAATCCGACAGCCATGTCACTCCCGACTCGTTTATCGATGTGCCGCACTGATCACCATACACTGCCACGGGTGTCAATGACACCGGTGGCCATTGTGCGACACGTCCACCCACCAGTGTTCCACCAGTGGTGGGTGGACTGTCACACTGCCAGGCCAACCTGCATCAATTGATTCTAGCTCGAAGCCATCGCCTTCCTCGTCTTAGCACAGGATTCTTGAGAGCTACTGCAGGCCACAGAGGATATGATGCACGACTTGAGGTCCACTGAGTAAGTTTTGTATTGGGGAGGAAAAGCCCTGCGGCATAAAAACCTCCCAGACGAGTGGAGCTATACCACTCTTGCTCTCCACCACTCGTCCTAGACTCCTACGTCTCTCACTCAACCTGTTCTCCATCACTCACTCTAGTCTCTGTCAAAGTTCTATAGGATCGATGGCCTCTCACTTGCCATCTCTCACACTCCCCCTGAACTTAACAACTAGCAGTGAGTCTTCTGTGGACGCGAGCGCTTTGGCGCAGGCTCGTCGCCGGCTCGAACCGCACGACGCTTCCGCCCTTGGCCACACTCGATTGAAGACTTGAGCTGTGCCTGCGTGACATCTTCAACACAGAGTAGCTTGCGGAGCTTGACGAACTGAGCCCCCACGAGTGTCTTCGTTAGCACGTCCGCGACCATGTCGTGAGTGGGACAGTACTCCACTTGAATCACCTTGTTCTCCACCAAGTCTTTGACGTTGTGGTACTTCAGGTCCACACCTCGAATCTTGAACTTCTTGCTGGCGTTCTTCAGCGCAGCAATCGTGCTCTGATTGTCTTGGTGCAGCACGATCGTCTCGTGAGCAACTTCATCTGCTTGCACAGGTTGCGAGCCCACACAATCTCGGTTGAGCACTGGCTGGCCGCGACAAACTCGGCACTACACGTGTCGTCGACAGCAATCGTCTGCGCCTTACTACGGTATGCGAACGTGCAGCCTTCGAGCTGTAGAACATACCCAGACACTGACCGGCGCGTCTCGCTGCAGTTACCAAAGTCCGCGTCCGCGTAAGCTTCAATGCGGAGTGGCTGGTTTGCTCTGGCCGTATTGCGGTACACGAGCCCAAAGTTGACCGTACCCTTCAAGTACCGGAGGACACGCTTCGCCATCTTGTAGTGTTGTTCTGTGTAGCAGCTCACGTACTTGCTCAGAATACGCACTGCATGCGCGATGTCGGGTCTCGCACAAGTCACAAGATACTGCAGCATTCCCACGATCGCTCGATATGGGATCTCGGGATCATTCACCTCTGGACCGTACGGCTTCGTTGGCTGCACCACCGCTGTACCCTTCACCTCTGGAGTAGGCTTTGGCTTGCAATTGTCCATTCCGAACACATCCAGCATCTTCCGCACATACGTGGCCTGGGAGAGTGTCACGATCTCGCCAGCCATGTACTTGACTTCCATTCCGAGGACGTGGCACACCTCACCAAGGTCCTTGAGTTCGAACTTGACTCGTAAGTCTGCAATCACAGCGTCGATGTCTTCACCACACCCGAAGACAAGTAGATCGTCCACGTAGACAGTGATCAGCACCTCACGACCGTCCTTTGCTCGTCTGTAGACTCCTGCGTCAGCGTACATCCGCTCGAAGTCCATCTCGACCAGGCGCTTATGGAGAGTCTCGTTCCAAACTCGCGGGGTCTGGCCTGCTTCAGGCCATAGAGGCTCCTCAGCAACAGGCATACACGTCCAGTTCCATCGTCGAACCCTTCTGGTTGCTCCATCAGAATGACAACTCCTTCGATTGGTCCATTGAGGAATGCCGGCACGAAGTCGATGTGGCGGCACTTGTGCTTCCGGATCGTCGCCACGATCTCTGTGAACTTCATCGACTCGCTTCGGACCACTGCAGCATACGTTTCAAAGTAGTTGACACCAAAGCGCTGCTGAAACCCACGGATCGTCAGCCGAGCCTTAAACCGCACCACACGTCCTTCTGCATCACGCATCTTGACGAGTACCCAGCGACATGTCAGGACCGGTGTACCTGGTCGTCTTGGCACCAACTTCCTTGTGTTGTTCCTCATCAGCTGAGTGTACTCGATGTCCATCGCTGCACGCCACTCTCGGGCTTCTGGTGAATCCATGGCCGCCTTCAAGCTCTGCGGGTCCCCATCAGCTGCCTCCAAGAGCGCGATCAGCGAGTCCGGTAAGTCAACGTCATAGCCTTCGAGACGAACATTCATGCGTCGCTGGCGAGTTGAGTGTCTGCACCCTGCCACAAACCGAGCTGGCTACCTCGTTGGCCGGATGACAGCGCGATCATCATCATCACTCTCTGAGTCACTGTCACTGCTGTCACTCTCCCCCTCGCTGGCGTCGCCACCACCATCACCGATCGACTGCTTCTCAAGTTCGTCGGGCTCGTCTCCATCAGCCGCGCCATTGAGTTCATAGTCGTAGTTGTCTGGTCTGTGGTCATCTTGGCCACCCAGATCACCTTCGTCGACTCTCAGGGCTCCCCCTGTCCTCGCACCTTGGACGACTCCCCCTGACCCCCGACGCATCATCTGTGTGCCCTTGGGCGGGTCCTGACTGCGGGCACCGTCGTCTGCGCTGGAGACGGAGTCGCCTCCACTGTCTCCGTCATCGTCATGTGTCGCGGTCGAGGACTCTACTTCCTCCAACGGCAGCTGCGACGGGACACTCGGACTTCCCACAACGGGGAACTTGATGTATGAAATCACAGTCGGCACGTGGTTCTTCTTCAAGTACTGCATCTCAAGCAGCATCTGGACATACTGCCGTGTCATGGTCAGTTCCTCCTTGAAAGACACGTCGCGTTTCTCGATGATCTTCCCAGTCTGAAGGCGATCATGATGATGATGAGGTATATTGGTTACTTAACTTGCGTTTGAACACTATCAACCCTTCGGTCCTACCTGCGCACAGAATCGGAACGGGAGAAAACACCTCAAGTGTCATTACGAGCCGTTGCAGCTCTCCTCGGACCAGGCCCGAGCAACACTTCGATGTGGAATAT